>JBBPBX010013411.1:0-52439 GCA_038048925.1 Garcialebias charrua
GATTTTTTAAATTATACGCTCAAAGCTCTTGAGAGTGAGGCCCCGCTTTCACGGTCTGTACTCATACTGAAAATCAAGATCAAGCGAGCTTTTGCCCTTCTGCTCCACGGGAGGTTTCTGTCCTCCCTGAGCTCGCCTTAGGACACCTGCATTACCGTTTGACAGGTGTACTGCCCCAGTCAAACTCCCCACCTGCCACTGTCCCCGAAACGGATCGCACACGGCACTGCGGACGCTGCACCTCTCCGCCTATCAATCTCACGCTCCAGTTTTCCCTCATTCGTGAACAAGACCCCGAGATACTTAAACTCCTCCACTTGGGGCAGGACCTCATCCCCGACCCGGAGAGGGCATGCTACCCTTTTCTGGCTCAAGACCATGGCCTCGGATTTGGAGGAACTGATCCTCATCCCGGCCGCATCACACTCGGCTGCAAACCGCTCCAGCAAAAGCTGTAGATCACGATCTGATGAAGCCAATAGGACCATATCATCTGCAAAAAACAGAGAAGCGATTCTAAGGCCACCAAAACGGATCCTCTCAACACCTTGAATTCTGTCCATAAAAGTTATGAACAGAATCGGTGACAAAGGGCAACCTTGGCGGAGTCCAACTCTCACTGGAAACGAGCCTGACTTACTGCCGGCAATGCGGACCAAGCTCTGACACCGGTCGTACAGGGACCTAACAGCCCATATCAATGGGCCTGGTACCCCATACTCCCGGAGTACCCCCCACAGAACCCCCCGAGGGACGCGGTCGAATGCCTTTTCCAAGTCCACAAAGCACATGTAAACTGGTTGGGCAAACTCCCACGTGCCCTCCAGGACCCTGCTGAGGGTGTAGAGCTGGTCCAGTGTTCCACGACCAGCACGAAAACCACACTGCTCCTCCTGAATCCGAGGTTCGACTATCCGACGGACCCTCCTCTCCAGAACCCCTGAATAGACCTTACCAGGGAGGCTTAAGAGTGTGATCCCCCTATAGTTGGAACACACCCTACGGTCCCCCTTTTTGAATAGGGGAACCACCACCCCAGTCTGCCAATCCAAGGGAACTGCCCCCGATGTCCACGCGATATTGCAGAGTCGCGTAAGCCAACACAACCCCACAACATCCAGAGCCCTAAGGAACTCAGGGCGAATCTCATCCACCCCTGGAGCCCTGCCACCGCAGAGCTTTTTAACCACCTCGGTGACCTCAGCTCCAGAGATTGGAGAGCCCGACCCAAAGTCCCCAGGCTCCGCTTCCTCAGTGGAAGACGTGCCAGTAGGATTGAGGAGGTCTTCGAAGTACTCCGCCCACCGACTCACAACATCCCGAGTTGAGGTCAACAGCACGCCATCCCCACCATAAATGGTGTTGGTCGCGTACCGCTTTCCCCCCCTGAGACGCCGGATGGTGGACCAGAATCGCCTCGAAGCCGTACGGAAGTCATTCTCCATGGCCTCTCCGAACTCCTCCCACGCCCGAGTTTTTGCCTCAGCAACCACCCGAGCCGCATGCCGCTTGGACTGTCGGTACCTATCTGCTGCTTCCGGGGTCCCACAGGCCAAAAAGGCCCAATAGGACTCCTTCTTCAGCCTGACAGCATCCCTCACCGCCGGTGTCCACCACCGGGTTCGAGGGTTGCCACCACGACAGGCACCAACAACCTTGCGGCCACAACTCTGATAAGCTACCTCGACAATAGAGGCGCGGAACATGGCCCACTCGGACTCAATGTCCCCCGCCTCCCTCGGAACGTGTTCAAAGCTCTCCCGGAGGTGGGAGTTAAAGCTCCGTCTTACGGGAGACTCTGCCAGACGTTCCCAGCAGACCCTCACAATACGTTTGGGTCTGCCAGGTCTGACCGGCATCCTCCCCCACCATCGGAGCCAACTCACCACCAGGTAGTGGTCAGTTGACAGCTCCGCCCCTCTCTTCACCCGAGTGTCCTGGACATGCGGCCGCAGATCAGATGAGACGACAACAAAGTCGATCATCGAACTGCGAGTCCTGGTGCCAAGAGCACATAAGTACAACCTTATGCCTGAACATCGTGTTCGTTATGGACAATCCATGACGAGCACAGAAGTCCAACAACAAAACACCACTCGGGTTCAGATCAGGGGGGCCGTTCCTCCCAACCACACCCCTCCAGGTCTCACTGTCATTGCCCACGTGAGCGTTGAAAACCACAATTAAGCAAAACATGAAAATGTGCACCTCAATCAAGAAGAGCGCTCTAACATTTCATTTTCATTTCATTTATTTATTTATTTAAGTTAGGACAATGCATATTAATCAACATGACAGCAGTAAGCATCAATGTAAATATGCCGGAGTTAGCACAATAGCTAATTTGCATCCGTTGTCCTAAGCCAGGTAAGAATAAGAAACGTCCCATAAAACAAAAGAGCAGAGAAAAATACAAACATCACCTATATAGCTCATAACACAACATAAAATTACAATAAAAATATGATGCCATAAGAAAATAGACAAAGTAATCTACACATGAGTGCACTTCTGATTAGTTTTCAGCCAAAGTTTCAGAGAATTTTTAAAGCTGGAGTAGGTGCCACAGTTCCTGATGGAAACTGGCAGTGTGTTCCATGACTGCGTGCCTCTGATGGACACCACCATTTGGCCAAATTTAGTCCTGCGCCGCTGCACATCACAATCTCCTCTGGTCAGTGCTCTTGTGTTTACTGTACTTGTTTTTTTACTTATAAAATATATTAAAGGAGGAGGAGCAAGTCCATTTAAAACTTTAAAAATCAGGCAAACGTCCATAAAAATCTGATAGCTATTAAAATCCAAAATTTTGTACTTATTTATGATGTTGCAATAATGATACTGTATTGGCTTTTTGTCAAAAATTTTCAGTGTTTTCTTAAAAAGAGTCTTTAGGGGCTTCATGACGATCTCTGAAGTGTGAGACCATGTGGTATAACAATAGGTTATATGGCTGAAGATCATGGCATGCATGTAAGCCTTTGCTGATTCTGTTGTCAGAGAAGGTCTTATATGTTTGAAGTTTGCCAGATTAAGTTTAATTATATGTGAAATTCTCTTTACATGTTGCTTGAAATTTAGATTGGAATCAAAAATGACTCTGAGGTATTTAAATTGTTCAACCACATCTAATGTCTCGCCATTGACCAACACAGATGGATGCCCATTATCTGGTGGCAGCCGAGAGAAAAACATACAGACTGTTTTTTTAGTGTTGAGATGTAGACAAGAGTCCTGGAGCCAGTGAGACACCGGCATCATGGCACTAGAAAGCACAGCAGCAGCTTCATTTTTTGTTTTTCCATGAACATACAATACAGTATCATCTGCATATAATTGCATTTTTACAGTTTTGCAAACATTTGGCAAATCATTAACATATAGGCTAAATAAGATTGGTCCCAGTATTGAGCCCTGTGGGACTCCAGCTGAGCAGGTAAGAAAGGTAGATTGTGAGTTTTCTATTTGTACTGCTTGTTTTCTATCAGACAGATATGATTTCATCCAGCAGAGGGCACTATTAGAGAAATTAAAATGAGTTAGTTTAGCAAGAAGAATGTTGTGGTTGATTGTGTCAAAAGCACGTTTCAGGTCAAGGAACACAGCACCCACAAAGCCGCCCTGATCTAGAAGCTGTTTTAGATTTTCCAGAAGGTAACAGGTGGCTGTCTCTGTAGAGTGATACTTCCTAAACCCGAATTGCATGGGATGGAGAGAAGTTGGGCTTTTATTTAAATGCTCTGTTAACTGCAGAGCAACCCATTTCTCTGCAATTTTCGAAATGATTGGCAAAATACTTATAGGACGATAATTCTCTGGTTTTGTTTTGTCTCCTGTCTTAAACACTGGGGTAACCCTGGCAATTTTCCATGTGGATGGCACTACTCCGTATTTAATCGATTGGTTAATTATATTAACATGTTAGTCTGCCTTCAGGCCCAGGCCTCCCTTGCAAAAGAGATCTGTGATCTCAAGGGGTTTGCCTGGATAAATAAAGGTTAATAATAAAATAAATAAACATTCTGGTAAAAGTAAGCTAACATATGTTTTAGATTATCAAACAAATGTTAGTATCTATGAATATAACGAGTAAAAACAAAAAAAAATATAATAAACTGATGGTTGGTGTTGTTTTACTGTTGAGAAACACAAAGTTTGATTCAACACGAGGAAAAAACAAAGCAACGTTAGTTTAGTTTCAGTAGAGTTCAGTCAGGTCCTCTGGACGGTTTCTTTTTATTCAACTGTTTTGTCTTTTATTCAAAGGACTTCATCAGTCTGAGGAGCCACAACAAACTCTGTCTTATAAATAGCACCTTCTCAACCAGTTTGATGACGCTGGTTTTTGAAGCCCGCCCTCTCCCCCGCCATCTCGTTTGAGTCAGTCATGTTCAAAGTGGTTCAAAATATTGAATATCCCTTAGTATTCCCCCCACCTCAGACATTATAAGGCTTTTGTCCGCCTGGCTCAGAATCAGCGGTATCAAACACCAACATGTGCAGCTCAACTCCACTTATGTTGATTTCTCTTTGCTGGTTTTTGTTCAGGAAGAAAATCCTTTATCTGCTCAAACTTCTGGCTGATCACATCCCAGGAGTGGGACTCGTGGCTCGTAAGTCCTGCAGTCTGTTCATCGCCTCTGTGTTTGAGATTCATCTGTCTGTAAGCAAAATATCTCATAAACAACTGGGCAAATTTAATGAAACTTACAGAAATAATTGTTGAATGAACAACTTTCATTCATTCAACCTTTATTTATACAGGCTAGCCTCGTTGAGTCACGGGGACTCATTTACAAGAGGGACCTGTCTCACTCACACCAAACAACCATCCACTCTCACACTCACACCTAGGGTCAATTTAGAGTCACCAATCAGCCTAACAAGCATGTTTTTTGGTCTGTGGGAGGAAACCGGAGTACCCGGAGGAAACCCACGCATGCACGGGGAGAACATGCAAACTCCACCCAGAAAGGCCCCGGACCGGGATTTGAACCGGCAACCTTCTCGCTGAGAGGCAGCAGCTCTACCAGTTGTGCCACCATGCTGCCCAACTGATAAACATTTGGAGTCAACCTGACTGAAGATGGCTGCCACAGCCAGCTGACATCAGAGGACACACAAGTGGCTACAACTCCATCAGTCTTGAGAAAAGAAGCTAAGATTTGATGTGGTAGTAGGTGAGAGTCATTGACAGCATGTACTCTGAGCATGACATCAACCTGCATGAGTTTGCCTTTAATGTTTTCAAGCTTTGACCAAACCATAGACGACTTCATCATTTATCAACAGAACTGTAAGCTTGTCTCTATATGCTCATTCACTCTGTGTGGCTGGATTATGGATTAAATTAACTACATTTTTTTTAGGGAAAAAGTTCCAACTTTCTCCAGAGAATTGACATCTGAGCTGATTCTAGCTGGAGTTTGAAACTCGGAGTAGGGCTGGGCGATATGGATCAAAATTAATATGTCGATATTTTAAGATAAATGGTGATATACGATATATATCTCGATATATTTTTCTTTCCATAAAGTAGTAACAAAAATATATTTCTGAGTCAAAGCTTTGTCCTGTCAAGATTTTACTCAGGGAGCATGAAAACCCAGTGGTGCAGACGGAAACGCAAGAGGCAAGCGGTTGTAAAAGTAAATACTTTAATAACACAAATAAACAAGGCTGTCGTGGCAGCAATACTCACAGGAGCTGTGGCGAGAGACATGAGGGATTTACCAGACCATACTAGACTATGCACCGACAATGAAATGAGACACAGACAGGGCTTATATACACACAGCTATGATGAGACATGATCACAGACACCTGGGGACAATCAACGGAGACACTCAACTAGAGACACAGAGCAGGACCGGAAACCTAAAACATGAAAGTAACTAGGATGACAACTAACAACTAAGAGTGACAAACATGACTAAAACTGGAAGGGAAATTAATAAACTAACTGACTAGGAACTAACTAACAGAGGGGGACGAAGGAAGCCTAAACATGACTAAACCGGAAGGGAAACTAATAAACTAACTAACTAACTAACTACTAACTGACTAACAGGAAAACATCAAGACTGAGGAACTAAACCTGAAACATGAAGTACAAACTGACTAATAGGAAAACACCACAAGGGGGACAGAACTGACCAACAGGACGAGCCATCCTTACAGTACCCCCCCCTCAAAGACACCCCCAGGTGTCCCCAAGAAAAAACACCCAAAAACCCAGGGCGGGAGGAAACTGCAAGGAAGGAGGGCACGAGGAAGACAAGGGACACAAGGACAACACAAGGGCAAGAAAACTAGAACAAAACTACGGTACCTAAACAAAGACCAAAACCAGAAACTCAAAAACATCTCTAGGTATCGTGGCTAGGAAGTCGACAGCGGTCACAAGACCCCTCAGGCGGACGACCGGGATGCCGCCCCACAGGACGGAGACGGTCAGGGGGTCGGCCGGGATGCCGCCCCTCAGGTAGGAGTCGGTCAGGCGGACGGCCGGGATGCCGCCCCTCAGGACGGAGACGGTCAGGGGGTCGGCCGGGATGCCGCCCCTCAGGTAGGAGTCGGTCAGGCGGTCGGCCGGGATGCCGCCCCTCAGGTAGGAGTCGGTCAGGCGGTCGGCCGGGCAGGCGGGCAACAGGAAGGCAGTCCACCACCAGGAGCCTCCGTCGGTGACGAGGCCTCAGAAAAGTCGAAGACGAGTGTACGACCCTCCAGGGTCCACCCGAAACAGGAGCACTCCCATGCGGTGCAGTGGCGCAGAGCCACGAGACGACAGACGAGACGTCTGGCGTTGAGTCGAGAGGCGAGACGTCTGGCGTTGAGTCGAGAGGCGAGACGTCTGGCGTTGAGTCGAGAGGCGAGACGTCTGGCGTTGAGTCGAGAGGCGAGACGTCTGGCGTTGAGTCGAGAGGCGAGACGTCTGGCGTTGAGTCGAGAGGCGAGACGTCTGGCGTTGAGTCGAGAGGCGAGACGTCTGGCGTTGAGTCGAGAGGCGAGACGTCTGGCGTTGAGTCGAGAGGCGAGACGTCTGGCGTTGAGTCGAGAGGCGAGACGTCTGGCGTTGAGTCGAGAGGCGAGACGTCTGGCGTTGAGTCGAGAGGCGAGACGTCTGGCGTTGAGTCGAGAGGCGAGACGTCTGGCGTTGAGTCGAGAGGCGAGACGTCTGGCGTTGAGTCGAGAGGCGAGACGTCTGGCGTTGAGTCGAGAGGCGAGACGTCTGGCGTTGAGTCGAGAGGCGAGACGTCTGGCGTTGAGTCGAGAGGCGAGACGTCTGGCGTTGAGTCGAGAGGCGAGACGTCTGGCGTTGAGTCGAGAGGCGAGACGTCTGGCGTTGAGTCGAGAGGCGAGACGTCTGGCGTTGAGTCGAGAGGCGAGACGTCTGGCGTTGAGTCGAGAGGCGAGACGTCTGGCGCAGAGACATCAGGTGAGGAACCATCGAACGTAGAGACGCTCTCGATGTGTGGACCCACGGTGGAGGTGTCCGTCGCGCCAGGACCCTCCGTAGACGTGGAGGCGTCCGTCGCGCCGGGACCCTCCGTAGACGTGGAGGCGTCCGATGCGCCGGGACCCTCCGTAGACGTGGAGGCGTCCGATGCGCCGGGACCCTCCGTAGACGTGGAGGCGTCCGATGCGCCGGGACCCTCCGTAGACGTGGAGGCGTCCGATGCGCCGGGACCCTCCGTAGACGTGGAGGCGTCCGATGCGCCGGGACCCTCCGTAGACGTGGAGGCGTCCGATGCGCCGGGACCCTCCGTAGACGTGGAGGCGTCCGATGCGCCGGGACCCTCCGTAGACGTGGAGACGTCCGATGCGCCGGGACCCTCTGGAGCCGGAGACAGAGACAGGGCAGCGCCCTCTGGAGCCGGAGACAGGGCAGCGCCCTCTGGAGCCGGAGACAGGGCAGCGCCCTCTGGAGCCGGAGACAGGGCAGCGCCCTCTGGAGCCGGAGACAGGGCAGCGCCCTCTGGAGCCGGAGACAGGGCAGCGCCCTCTGGAGCCGGAGACAGGGCAGCGCCCTCTGGAGCCGGAGACAGGGCAGCGCCCTCTGGAGCCGGAGACAGGGCAGCGCCCTCTGGAGCCGGAGACAGGGCAGCGCCCTCTGGAGCCGGAGACAGGGCAGCGCCCTCTGGCTGAGAGACCACTGGCCAACAGGAAACATGAGAGACGTCCTCCTGGGACCCCTCGAGACAGGAAACATGAGGGGCTCCCTCCAGGGACCCCTCGAGACAGGAAACATGGGAGGCGTCCTCCTGGACCCCCCCGAGACAGGAAACATGAGGGGCTCCCTCCAGGGACCCCTCGAGACAGGAAACATGAGGGGCTCCCTCCAGGGACCCCTCGAGACAGGAAACATGAGGGGCTCCCTCCAGGGACCCCTCGAGACAGGAAACATGGGAGGCGTCCTCCTGGACCCCCCCGAGACAGGAAACATGAGGGGCTCCCTCCAGGGACCCCTCGAGACAGGAAACATGGGAGGCGTCCTCCTGGACCCCCCCGAGACAGGAAACATGAGGGGCTCCCTCCAGGGACCCCTCGAGACATGCTGGAGCTGCAGGTTCTGGACGACCCGCCGCCGCAGGTTCTGTAGCTGTAGGTTGAAAACCAGGTTCAGGAACAGGAACTGAAGAGTCTGGTGGTCCTCTCTGCCATCGATCCCTGCCACGACGGCGACGACGCAGTCCAGGACCAGGTCGGGAACCCTCACTTGGTTCAGGTCCCTCGACAGCACCGGAGAAATGAGGGGTGTCCTTCAGGACCCCCTCGGGACACGAAACATGAGGGGCGTCACCTAGGACCCCCTCAGAGCAGGACAAAGCAAGTACTGAAGAGCCAGTCTGTTCAGGGTGTGCTGCTGTAGCTGCTAAGAGGTCAGGGCTGGCTGCCGCAGGTGAGGAGTTATCAGACAAAAAACTAGTAGTAGAAAAATCATGAGACACAGAAACAGAAGCAGGAACTGGAGCTGAAGAGTCTGGAGTTGCTGGCTCCTCCGTGGTGGGTGTTCTCATAAACCTAAGATCAACCAGCAGTTGCTGGTAAACAGGAAGCCTTGTCAGACCGGGTTGTGACAAAATAAATGTCTCCATACGGGAAAACACCGTATCAATACAGTCTGGGTCTTCTCTAGCAGTGTTGAATAATTTTAATAAAGTCTGGTTTACTTGTGGAATGTCAATGGGTTGAAACTGGTGTGAGTTAACAGGAGCGTTCATCACCCCTGACGGCTCTCCTAGGGCGACATCTGCTGGAGAGACTGTATATTGTTCAGTTGACTGACCTGTGTGCTGGCCCCCCTTCGTCCGGTCACTAGATGAACGGGGAGATGAGCGAGCGGTGTGAAGACCCGCCCCCGTGGAGTCGCTGTGACCGGGCTCACCGAACCGAGCTGGAAACGCTGCGAGCGACGGTGGGGCGTCTGTGTCCACCCTCACCGGAAACCTAGGAGGTGAGGCCATGGAACGCGCCCCCACCGGAGCGCTGGAGTCGTGCCCAAAATGCTCGAACTCGCCGGACCGAGCCCGATCAGCTGACCAAAATGGAGGTGCAGGTGAACGCTTCCGGTTCTTCTTTTTACCGCTCCTTTGGCGGCGTGGGGACTGGGGAACAAGAGGGATACACAAGTCGTCGTCATCCTCACCCGAGGTCCATCCGGAAACGAGTGGACATGGAGGACGAGCCGAGCTGGAGCAGGACGTCAGGCGGTCCTCGTGGAGCTGAAATCCACCACAACGGAAGACGGCCTCGTCCCTCTGCGTGGACTCGAGCGAACAGGTAGGCGAAACGTTCCGTCCGCTGGGCTTTTTGTATGGTCGGTGCATAATGTCAAGATTTTACTCAGGGAGCATGAAAACCCAGTGGTGCAGACGGAAACGCAAGAGGCAAGCGGTTGTAAAAGTAAATACTTTAATAACACAAATAAACAAGGCTGTCGTGGCAGCAATACTCACAGGAGCTGTGGCGAGAGACATGAGGGATTTACCAGACCATACTAGACTATGCACCGACAATGAAATGAGACACAGACAGGGCTTATATACACACAGCTATGATGAGACATGATCACAGACACCTGGGGACAATCAACGGAGACACTCAACTAGAGACACAGAGCAGGACCGGAAACCTAAAACATGAAAGTAACTAGGATGACAACTAACAACTAAGAGTGACAAACATGACTAAAACTGGAAGGGAAATTAATAAACTAACTGACTAGGAACTAACTAACAGAGGGGGACGAAGGAAGCCTAAACATGACTAAACCGGAAGGGAAACTAATAAACTAACTAACTAACTAACTACTAACTGACTAACAGGAAAACATCAAGACTGGGGAACTAAACCTGAAACATGAAGTACAAACTGACTAATAGGAAAACACCACAAGGGGGACAGAACTGACCAACAGGACGAGCCATCCTTACATGTCCCAGTTGTCATACAGCTTACCAAAGCTGTACAAAATAAACGTCTCAAAAATAAAATGTTTTTTTCCTGCATAACAAAACCAAAAACAGCTGAATCACTTAAACTTTAAACATAACACTTACAGATCAAACAATGAAAGGCTGACTTTCTCTTTAAAAAGTTTGATTCTAATGCCGGGTTCTGTTGGCGTTGCTTTCTTACTCGCCCCAAATTCGTTGTTTGGTTCACTTTGATCAAAGAAGGAGAAATACACTGAAAACAAGACAACACGCATTTAAAGTTCCAAAAACCAGTTTAATTAATCATAAGTTTAAAAAGTCACAGAATACATTTGTTATATTTTATAAAGCCATATATATGATCTCAAATGAGAAGGCATAGAATGAGAGAGTGAGATAGGGAGAAAAAAGTAAGAGAGAAAGGAAAAGAGAGAGAGAGAGAGAGACACATTGAAATGTGCATTTCAATGGAGACCCCGCATAAGACCTGATGGGCTGTTTTTCCCCGTGGCCTGCTCCTTGCGTTGCCTGATGGAGGAGGAAAAACTCATGGTTTTATTCTTTTGTAGGGCGTTGCCTGCCTTAACCAATAAGAGAAGTTTCTGCTTTAAAGACTGTTGCCCTCCTTTACTGCCAGAAAGCCCCTCAGGGGGGTTTCAGCTTACTCTGGTCTTCGCAGGTTTGAGAGGGGGAAGGGCACTGACACATTGATGACTAAAGCTACATATAATGCTGGGTATTTATAAACACACACACACTATTAGACCATTAAGTGACCAATTAGTGTAACTGGACATTAAATTACATTAAAAATCCTACACTACACACATAGATCAGAACAGTTCTGATACTTTTCTGACTGAGCAAACATCCAGGGTAAGAAAGGAGGCTTTCAGTAGATTTCCCCACAACTATATATCTTCAAAGTCGTAAAACTGACAAACAGGCACCAGGTCCCCCCGCGTGCCCCAAGCCTGCAGGACAGACACAAACTGAGCATTCCTTGAGAACCTCACCAGAACAGATTTTACAAGAGAGAGACTGGTCATTTTAACACTGTTTGAAAACCCCTTTTGGAGAATAAAAACACGAAGACAAAAATATTTTTTATTTCATAACAACCCCCCTTTGGAGCTTAATTTCTGAGGTCCATCCCAAAAGAAATAAAAATCACACACCTAATAACACAGCTAAACGCATATATACACAATATTCAATCAGTTCTTTCAAAATCCTCCAAGTTATAGTTAAAAGCAGTTGGCGCATTACTTCGGGATCCCTAACGATAATAATAGTAAGCGCTTTAGGATATTGCAGACTTATAAACCTTAAGTCTCCCAAGTTCCTCCTCCAGCAGCAAGGCAGTTGTCTCCCTTGAACACACAAAAATAGAGAAAGAACACAAGATTTATATCACCATCACAGAAACATTAATATACTTTTGAATGTGCCACACGTACTCCGGGGCATTCCCCTGGAACAGCTACTCAGGGCAGACCCCCGGCGTTGCTCGGGAATGTCCTCCTATGTCCCCCGAGTTTTCTTCGTGTTATGTGAGACTCTAATATGTAATGTTTTTATCTTTCTAGGTGTCTGTTCTATGTGTGGATATTCCAGCATCGAGTGGCCCCATAAAACAGAGTCCCTCTGGGCCCCGCACACAACTTTACTCGACTACTTTGGGTCTATCAAGGCATGAGAGTTCGAATGCGACCTCTTCTGTCGTCCAGCCCAATCCTTTAGCTCCTTCCTGGTTCACGGGCTGGAGCACACTGAACCGTGTGGATCCCCTGGCATTGACACGCACTACCTGCAATGCGCACTCAGCGACCCCCCACGGGTCCTTACTGACCAGGGCTGTCTGGTCTTGCCTCCCCTGGACTCCGTTGAGAAAACCCTCTCAGCTGGAGCATTTCCAGGAACCACCTATCATAAACAGAATGTGCCAGAGCAAACAACACCCAATAAATTATAAATCAGTAGTTCAAAGAATGAATCATGCATGTTAGTTGGGTTTGGAAGAGGCTTAATCTTCATTAGGGTTAATTATGAGTAGTTTTGAGGCGGTTCATACTTACAAAAATACTGTACCTTTTCACTCAGCTTATAGCAGAAATTACACACATAAAAGTAACATAGCAAGCGGCGGCAGAGCATAATTCAAAAAACATTGTACACCTGTGGTTCTATACACCTTCTTCCTGAGTCAATAAGTCACATGTCGTCTAGTCAAGTCAATTGCTATAAATCTACAGAACCATCATATTTCTAAACACCCTCTGATCAGGTCCACTTCAGGTTTGAGTGGTTTGAGCCTGCAGGCCAGGAAACATTTCCAAGGGGCGTCCCCCATCCTGCTTCACACACATTTCACAGAGGACAAAAAACATTGTTGTTAATTGCTTATATAAACCTTTAACATTGTTGTTAATTGCTCATATAAACTTTTGACGCCTCATACTATATGGGTGACTATTTTGTTCATTCATAATCTAAAACCTCTGTATAACAATAAAACGTTCAAGACCAATGCCGCCTCAATATTGACGCAAGTGAATTTTGTTTATAATGCCAATTCATCAGTTATCCTTATTATTCTTTGTATACTAAAACGTATTTACCATCTTTTAGTTAATTAGTTATTTCTAGGAACATTTGTCAACCTAGTTATTTCTAATTAGTTATTTCTAGGGACCAATTTCAACCTCTCTAGTTTTAGAAATATCTGTCAACCTCTTAACCCCCTTTTGAAACAAAACTCCACCTTGTTTCAATTCTGCAGTCTGCACGCCAAAGTTATTAAGTTGTTAAATTGGAAATTGTGTCTAATTTTACCATCCTTTAACCTGAGCACTAGTGTCAGATGTTTCCTAAACCTCAGCCTATTGTCACCTCTAATTTGGTTTTCACAACCATATAGCTAACTGTAATCTACGATATCATCTCATTTTCTTTAAAATTATAATCATTTACCAAAATGTACCCCTTGTGACACATCAGATTCCCAACATGCACTCCGCCAAGGATAACTGCTGCCCTCTCTTCAGTCTTATTAAAACCTTGTATAAATGTTTGTGGAGACACAAATTTTAACCTACAAAAACAAAAATATAAAAGTTAACTCGTTTTAGGGTCAGGAGCTAGGATCATTTCCCTTGCTTTCCTTAAGCTTCACCACAGAGTTACAGGAACCAGAAGAAGCAAGTCGTCAGATCCACCTGAGCACAGTATAACTAAAAATCATGAAGCTTGCGCTGGCAGGCCCAAATGTGCCTATGTGTTTCATTAAAAATTTATCATAGCAACTATAGTTTTGATCCCGGATACTAAGATCAATGACAGAACCTCACACATCAATATGGGATGCGGCCTTTGCTGGTATGGGTGACTTCAGGACTATTTGTTCTCTTGTCTGTTTGGAGAACGTGTTCAGCTCTTGTTCCAGCCCCCAGTGAGACGTTCACTGGGTTCTGATTCTCGTCAGGATCCCCCAAATCCGGACCGTATATTCTGGCCATTTGTGTCTGATGACCATGTTTTGACAGTTCTTTGACAAATTCTTTGTCTCTGCTCGGCTGAAAGTTTCTGTGGACAGTCTTTTGTTCTTTTGGTGCCTTTATTGTTTTCAGTCGTTCTTTACGTAAGCCCCTCGAAATTTCTTTGAGCAAGGTTGCATATGAGTCCAGCCATGTTGTTGTTGTTCTTAGTGAAGTCACCGTGAGCCAGTTCTGGACACACCTTCATATTAATTCTGATCCGATCTGATCAATAACCATAGTAACTAAGATTCAAAAGTCAGATGCTACATGTGTTTTGACAGAGGCCTATTTTAATGCATATTTACCATTATGTGTTCTGTAAGGATGAGGTGGGATTCATAAGACTCACTCTTGCCGTTCCACCAACACTGTTCAATGAGGCTATTTAAAAAAAAAAAAAAAAATCATTAACAGACCAAGATCAAATTAATTTTCTGTTAACCAGCTTTCCTTCGACAGAGGCATCTTTCAATCTGATCTGCACAACAGATCCAAAACATTAGTTTACCTCAAAGTGAAATAATCAATCTACCCTGAAACCAAAAAATACTGTAGCCTACTTTTATTTTAGAAAATATACTTTACTGTTTTCTAAGACCCCCTTGCTAGTATATAGTCTATGATAATTAGCCAATTCCTTGAGCCATCTAAGATCTGCCCTCTTGTTGGATTTATTTATGTATTGTATATATTTTCATGTCTAAACGGCACCGCGAGATGCCCTCCTAAATTGTCAATTTGAAATTGTTAAACTCAGTGGCTCATTTATTCAAAGTAAAAATATGGGCTCGTTCATTTTGGCCTGTTGTTCCAGGTATATAACTATTAGTCCAGGGGTGTCAAACTCATTTTGATCTGGGGGCCGCATACAGCTTAATCTGATCTCAAGGGGGTCAGACCAGAATACTCATTCCAAAAGTCCACTTTTTTCTTTGTATTAGTGCAAAGAATAAATAAATTATAAAAATATTAACATTAAATTAATTGTCCTTTTACACTTTTACTCAGTTTAACATTTAAGTGCATTACACATTAAAAAACTGATCAGTGATTGCACGTTTTAAAACATTTATTCAACAAACTGTTTTGTTAAATACCCTGATGCATGCTCAATAATCCAGGTAGAAAAATCTAAAAAAGCTAAATCTGGGCCTCTGGACATTAAAAAAACAGTTTTGTTAAAACCCTTTCCTGCATGTTAAAAATGCATCAAAATTTAGAAATGAATGAATTTTAAATCCATTTTTCACATCTAGGAAGCAACTGTGAACCCATAAATTGAGCTTTGAACGTAGCTGTTTTATTAATGTTTGTTAGTGAAAACTTGCTCACAGGTAGGTAGTCCCAAACATGGACATTTTTGCAGCCAGTGCTGTCAGTTTAGGATAGTAGTAAGAGATACTTGTAAAATGTTTCCAAGCCCACAGAGGCAAATTTGTCCTTCAATTCTACATCACACTGCAAATAAATGATTTCAACATGTCAACAGCACATCAGAAGCTCTGATGGTGAGAGAAAAACTGCTAATTCTGTCTCGAGTTTGCCTTTGTGGCGGTGCTGAAACGACTGTGGCTTCGTGCACTAGGCCCATCTTGTGCGCGTAATTTTAATCATGTGCCCTGTCAACAAAGATATATTCTATTCTTCTAAAGACCTGAAATCGTTTCTCAAACTCCCTTAGCAACCCTGAAATCTTGTTTTTGTGCTGTTTCACATCAGGATGAACGCTTGCTGCGCACATGAAGACAGGGAAAATGAGCAGAGCCTCCGTTTGCTATCTGCTGCACTAAAACACAGCGCCCCTGGGTCCTAGAGGCAGCCGGTTTGAGTAGGACAACAACTGACTAAAACACAGCGCCTCTATAGCGGACAACATAGGAACTGCAGATTTTTAAGAAAATAGCGTTTATTCTTTTTTTTTTTTTAATAATTCAGATTCATCTGCTGGCCAACTAAAACCCCCTAGCGGGCCGGAAGCGGCCCGCGGGCCGGGTCTTTGACACCCCTGTATTCGTCGATTTTTAAAGTCCAATTCTCCACTTATTATAAATTGAGATTCAATTCATGTCCTCAATAGATTAAAATTAAAGGTGTATTTATTTAAGACCTGTCTGTGAGGGCTACTCCCTCTTTAGCACTTTGAAATTTTCATTAATGAAAAGTGCGTTATAAATTGAATTCATTATTATTATTATTATTATTTATTATTCTTCAAACCCCAATCTGTCCCCTTCTTTTATTCATCTGACTCCAAACAGTTATTAAAATCTGTACCTGCATCCCTTTACTTTTATTAAATGGTTCAGAACGAATAACCCAACTGGATGACTAAATTAAATTACAGATAAAAGTGACTCCGACCTATGTTTGGTTTTTCTAGAAATTATTATGCTCCTGCCTGCAGCACCTTTTTTCGTCCATCAGGGGTCTACATTATACTCAGGCTCAGTGTTGCCAGCTGTACGATAATTATCGTATTTGTACGATAATTTTGCCCTCTGTACGATGTACGATCAATAATCCCGAAAAAGGCCAAAAATACAATCATTTGGCCATTCTGTGAACGTGTAGTTGTGATCGGTTTCCATCAGCCTGTCGCAACTGTCTGTCGGAGTTTTTTTGTGAACCCTGAAGGCGTCTTGAAATTCCAGCTAATCGTGCTTTTCTAAATGTGACAAAAGACTTTCTGTAGAGCTCATTAGTTGCCACCAGACAATAATGCGTATTAATGTCTATGGTTCCCCCCAGTACTGACGCCACAAAGCTGTGAGCGCCTGTTAAACGCTACAGTATTCAACAATAGAGCGACCATATAGCATACTTATTTTGTTTATAATGGGTGTACGATAATCCTACATTTCTCACCTGGCAACACTGCTCAGGTTGTACAGGAAACGACTGTCTTTTGCGTCCGGTCAACGTTCACCAGACGTGTACATTCACTGGAGCTATTCACAAAAGTACGTCTTCCAAATTGGTAATCCACTTTCTGCTTATCGTTTCTCTACACAACGTCACTCTGTATGCTTTGTTAAGCGAATCCGATGTGAGCTGTCTACCGTTACAAAGTTATAAAATGTCCGCTGTTGGACAGCCTATGCTATGCTAACGGAAGGTCCCACTGCAATTTCCAAATTTCCAGTTTGTTTAAGTGTTATAACCTAAAATTATTGAGATAGAATGTCATAATCCCTTTTGATCAATCCTTCCAACCGTGAAGGTTCATTCGGCGCTAATCAATTTGTCTCGAACTGTCCGCAAATATTTTATTTGTTTATTCAAAAAACTGTACAATCCTGAGGCCTTCTAGCCTGGTTAAAACCAGACCCTCGTTCAGAGCTGAGCTGAAGTTCTATTTTTCATTTCACCCACATTCACGCTGTAGAAAATTATCTAATCCTGTTATAATGGAGAAGTGTAAACTGTTTTAATGTAATGTTTATTCTGTGTTTCAGGGCACCAGCCCCAACTGCTGAGGAGGTGAAGACTACGTTTGTTACTCCATTTAACTGCTGTATCTAAATAAACTTTGTTCTAACCTCAGCGCCTCAATGTTTGTTTCATATTTAATCTTCAGATAGCTTGTGAAAAGTTTAAGAAGCTAAAAATACAGTAGTTATTATTTTCCTCCCTCTGTTTTTGAATTGTGCATGTCTTCAGTGCTGAGTCCTTTTAATTAAACTTTTCTTTTCAAGTTTACTTATATACATGTTTTTTTTAGAGATATGTATGGGAACAATTAAATAAATAACAAGTAGGACAGTGCTTTTATTGAGGTAAGAAGAAAATGTTGTGATGGTATCAAAGGTATTAAACTTAATGATTTCTGTATATAGCCTGTTTCAGCTTTTTCAGCTAATTCTACATTTTTTTAATCCAACTTTTTTCCAGCCCAATTTAGCAAGAGCATGCTCTTGTTTTAGCTATTGTTCAGCTGGTTTTAGCCAATTAAAGCTTTTTCAGATGATTACCACTTTACTGTATTTTGCTTATTTTTCCTTATTTCAGTTTTTTTTTTTTATTCCTGATTGTTTCAGATATTTTGGATTATGCTTCTTTGGGCTTATTTCTGCTAGTTTCAGATTTCAGATTGCTTCTCATAAACATTAAATATACCATACTCCTCAGCTGCAGTTTTTTTTCTTCTCCAACCTGTCTTTCTCTTTCCGGATTTTAAGTATTTGTTCCCACATTAGGTTTATAGTGCTTTTTAGTTCTGAGTGCTGATCTAGTTCTTTTAACCTTTTTTTAAAAGTAGTTTTTCTTGTTTTTTGTCCTGAACTGACAAAGACATTGCGTTTTTTATGATTTTAATCTGCTCGGTCAATGTTTTAAGCAAGGTTTTCTCAAGTTTTTTGTTGAAACTCTCCTCCATGTCACACACACACCAAGCCTATTAATCTTTATTGATACTGGAACAACCGGAACTTTTTTCTTGTAATTCATTCACGTAGTTGGCCTTATAGTTCTTGACAAAAGACAAACATCAAACATGAAAGACAATGGACAGGCCAACTTTTGCACTTCATTCACGCGAGACTCTGACACCAGAAAACTTCAGCAATGAAAAAAATCTTTTTTTTAGAACCTTTTGAGTGTAAAATAAGATTGGTATGTGTGTTGACTCCTCACAGGGCAAGAAACCTCATTATTTTAGAACATAAAAAAGGATTTAGTATTCTGTGACTAATTTTATTCTATTTTTAACTGGTCCAGGTTTGGAACTCTTATCGGGTTATTTTATCAGCGAAAGTCAGCGCGTTTTCCTTAGTTTCTCACTCAGTCCCACACTTTATTTATTTTATTTGTTTGTAGGTTTGATTTTTCAATACCTTTATTCCTAGTGTATTATAACGTATCTTACGCATGGTAATATACAAATACACACCTCACCAGATTCCGCCTCTACTTATCATAAATCAAATTATAAGTAGATTTAATTGACACTGTTTTATAGTTAGCCACAAAACCTAACGAGATAACAGTAACTCAGTCTAGGGTTACAGGAGTGACGGCGAATATTTATTCTAAAACCCCACTCCCCCTCAACCAGATGGACCCGTCGGTCCACTGGGGACGCGACCACTGCGTGTTTTTACTCTGGAATCTGGAGTCTTGGCTGGAAACTTATAATTCTACTTTTAATTTTAACGTTCCTTTTTTACTGGAGTCCAACACACTGAATAAATTTAGCCTATAAAATTTCCAATCACAGATTTTGTTTAAACAGGAATCTGCTTACCTTTTTTGTTGAGGTGACCGGTCAGTAGTCAGTGTTCTGGACTCGCTCTTTCCCTTCCTTGTTGTCCGCGGTAGGACCTCCAAATTGTTGGCGTTGCTTTCTTACTCGCCCCAAATTCGTTGTTTGGTTCACTTTGATCAAAGAAGGAGAAATATACTGAAAACAAGACAACGCGCATTTAAAGTTCCAAAAACCAGTTTAATTAATCATAAGTTTAAAAAGTCACAGAATACATTTGTTATATTTTATAAAGCCATATATATGATCTCAAATGAGAAGGCATCAGGAGCCAAGATGGTCTAGTGGCAGGGCTTTTGACTACGGATCCGAAGGTCGCGGGTTCGCGCCCCGGCCACTACCCAGCTTGGGGTGTCTATGAGTGCACACCTATTTCTCCAGCTCCCCGGGCGCTTTCGGGCTGCTCACTGCACCACCTGGTAGGTGGTTGGGTTAAATGCAGAGACGAATTTCGTCTGTGTATGGGAACATACGCAGATGACAGGAATAGACATTATTATATTATTATTAGAATGAGAGAGTGAGATAGGGAGAAAAAAGTAAGAGAGAAAGGAAAAGAGAGAGAGAGACACATTGAAATGTGCATTTCAATGGAGACCCCGCATACGACCTGATGGGCTGTTTTTCCCCGTGGCCTGCTCCTTGCGTTGCCTGATGGAGGAGGAAAAACTCATGGTGTTATTCTTTTGTAGGGCGTTGCCTGCCTTAACCAATAAGAGAAGTTTCTGCTTTAAAGACTGTTGCCCTTCTTTACTGCCAGAAAGCCCCTCAGGGGGGTTTCAGCTTACTCTGGTCTTCGTAGGTTTGAGAGGGGGAAGGGCACTGACACATTGATGACTAAAACTACATATAATGCTGGGTATTTATAAACACACACACACTATTAGACCATTAAGTGACCAATTAGTGTAACTGGACATTAAATTACATTAAAAATCCTACACTACACACATAGATCAGAACAATTCTGATACTTTTCTGACTGAGCAAACATCCAGGGTAAGAAAGGAGGCTTTCAGTAGATTTCCCCACAACTATATATCTTCAAAGTCATAAAACTGACAAACAGGCACCAGGTCCCCCCGTGTGCCCCAAGCCTGCAGGACAGACACAAACTGAGCATTCCTTGAGAACCTCACCAGAACAGATTTTACAATTGTTTGAAAACCCCTTTTGGAGAATAGAAACACGAAGACAAAAATATTTTTTATTTCATAACAGTTCCCACCAAACGCGTTTCGAGCAGCTGAAGCAGCCGGTTTACATGCAATATCTATGTGTCCGAGCATCGAAGGGCGGCGAAGCGTGACGCGGCGCGTTTTGAGCAGTCCGAGCAATGCGTCACGGCGTGGCAGGTCTTTTCCGCGTCCACCGCGCATCCAAGCAGCGACTGCCGGAGTTCAACTAAATGAACTTTGACCTACTTCGGCTGCTCGCCGCTCAGCAGCAACCAATCGGGAGAGACTCTGGTATGTGATGACGTAACAACGACGGGACTTTTTTGGGACTTTTCAAACTTACCCCAACAAGCCTCCATGAAGAAACCAGCCTCCGGTAAGAAACGTGGCATTTTTACAGTTGCCGCTGTCACCTCGAGCGTACGATCAACCCAAACATAAAAAAATGTTTTAATCTCAACAAAGACTTTCGGAGCTGCAGCTCGGCTCGTAGAAAACCCACTCAAGTAGTAACGAGGCTCACGAACAGCTGATTTTATCTGCCCGGTGTACAATAAACAAAACAAACCGACCGGAAAAGGAGCCAGACGCTCCTTCCTTTGCGCATCTTCAGACGCGTTCGGTGTGAACAGACATCTGTTGACAAGCAGCCAACACAGCGCGTTGAGAGCGTTTTTGCTACTGAAGACGCGTTCGGTGGGAAACCGGCATTATGAAGTATATTAATGAAACCTTTAATAACTTTTATTAACAAAACTGTAAGAAAGCCCACATTGTTGTGTAGTTGGCTTGTTTACTGAGCTCAGTTCTGTTTGATTACAGCTCCTTTCTTTTTGAATATAAAAGTGCCTATGCTCTTGAATGCACTGCTCTGTGTAAACAAAGGTTCGAGATGCACGTCAGGGGCCGTTTACACGGCGCGTATTTTGAGTGAAACCACTCCTTTCTCTCGACGGTTCTGCTCATCGTTTACACGACACCAGTGGCCCCACTCTTTGAAACCAATGGTTTCTGAACTCACCTCTCACAGTGGAGGTTTTTTGCTGACCCCCTGTTTATAATGTAAACATCTCCCGCTGAGCTTTTGTTTGACCTACATGCGCGCAGCATGCACGCGTGGACAGCCGGCATTTCTAACAATGGCGGTGGACTGGACATGCACCACTTTCTGAACTAGTGATGGAATATATTTTGAGTCTCATATTTAATTAATCTACACCTGAATTACCTGCATCTGTCTTGGAAGAGACACAGCTGGATCCAGTTGTTGCTGTTTATTGAACGAGGCAGGCAGATATTACACACGTCAAGCTGCACTATAACATACTAAATGTGCTATATAATAACAGTTTAACAATAATAAACAGTATTTATGTTAGCGTGGGAGATATATACATTTATCGGAGCTAAATGAAGCTATCTGGACTTGTTACGTTGTTTAAACAATGCCTAACATGCTGCATGTTGAAAATGAAGACACCAGGTTGATTTTTAATTTATTTATTTATTCAACACCACAAACTGTATGTCACAAACACAGAATTAAATTGAACACTTTTAAAAACATGTTAACCGAACTTTAATGAACTGGACTCTTGTTGTTTTCATCCTGGTGGATAGTAGTGAGTCCCATCCGAACCGGTCCCTTTGTTGGAACGACAGCTTATCGACCTCGCAGGAAAAAATTAAAAATAAAACCTCAGTTGGTTGTTCTATGATCGAAGTAAACACAAGAAAAAATTATTAAGAACATTGTTTACCTGCTGTAACTCAGCTGATTTACACGGACTAAAGTCCGACATGTTGACTCGGTTTTGGTCCACTCAGCGTCTGGTGTGCAGCTTGTTAGATGAAGCGGGTCCCACTTGGTGTCAAATTTGTCGACTCTTATCCAAATTCCAGCTTTAACTTGTTAACTTGTTGACAACAACTTGTTGTTAGCTAAACTTTTAGTCCCAGAGGAAAACAGATGAGGCAGCACGCATGCGCATTAGTGAAGGTTAAAAAATTCACAGCGCCATCTAATGGCCCGGCATGGTAACTACATTCATGTGGTGGTGGTGGGGGGGGGGTCATATCCACAGAATTTGCTCGTGTCAACGCAGATCTTTTCCTCTAATTAACATACCCAAAACCTCTGTTTCCCCCCACCGTGTCCGTGTAAACAGGGCCTCAGTCAGTTTTTTCCTCTCCCGACACAAGACGGAACCTTGCAGCTTTGTTGAAGCAGCCACTGTCATTTTCACACCTTATCGAGAACTTAAAGTTAAAAGTTTCTGTACTGAACACTTTTTTGATTAAAGTTCTCTCTCACCGTGAGTCAACAAAAGGCTATCTGCATATCTATAGCTTCTTCAGCTAAAGCAAGTAGCCTACCCATGGACCGAGCCAATCACCCCCGTCCGAGCTCACAATGGACCGAGCCAATCACCGTCACGAGCCTATCCGCACGCCCCTTGCGCCAAAGCTGGGGAACAATAGTCTGTTTAGGGGGGGGAAGAAAGGAGGGAAGGTGGGAAGAAGAGGGGGAAGAAAGGGGGGAAGAAAGAGGAAAATCGGGGTTCGATTCCAGCAGTCGCCATGTCATTTTTTTGAAAAAAAATTCCCACAATTAATGTTTAAGTGTTATGAAGTAACATTTGGGTTTTTTTGTATCTTGAAAACATTTTAAATGCTATTTTGTACAAATAGTGTAGTACCCTGGTACTCTAATTTAAAACACAACACTTTTTATTTGTCATAAAAGGCTTTCTTTTTAAAACGTTATTGATGAATTGCTTAATTAAGTTAGCTTTTTCATTCTACTAATATATTCCAATTAATGTGTTAAAATATACTGTATACTATATACTTGATACAGTATATTTTAATGTCCTTAATCATACCCAGTGCTTATTTTAATTTTTCACTGCAAAACAATGACTGAAACTAAAATATTCTTGAAAGTGTCTTTCCTAAAGTACTTTTTGAGTGAAGTGAATGATGTGTTGTTTCTAGTGTATGCTTAAAATTATTACCAATAATTCAGAATTAACAACAGCTAATATTTACTCATAGTAAAAGACCGTAGACCTTATCAGTTTCAAAGAACCAAATATTTATTCATCAACAATTAAGATAGTGAATTAAACATTTTTAGTTAGTCCAAAAACATTGTAGCATTTAGTTGCAACACATTTCCACTGAAGTCTCCCATTTATTTTTCTTAAACCAAGAAATTTGTGGTTTGCTGAAGGAATTAAATCCTTTTATTTTTTGGTTTGTAGAATTATTTGGTGTACATAATGACAATAAGAATAAATATCTGTATTATCAACCCAAAACAAAATAAATAACACTCTGTGAACTAAATAAAAACTATATACAATGAAACAGTTTGTGAAGTTATTTAAAATAAAGAAAATGTTTATGTTTTCTTTTTAATTTGTTCCAACCACTGGTCTTTAGTGAGACTTTCATTAGAGGGATAGTAAATGTGTCCTCTATACTGGCTGTGTCCTGTTTCAGCAATTCTAAACTGCCCGCATTTTTTGCACGTGTTATGCAAAACTCTGCGTGTCAGTTTTCGGGGTGCTCTCTGAGGACGAGTGGAGGCTGCTCTGGGAGCTGGAGCAGGGGCCAGAGGATGAGTGGAGGCTGCTCTGGGAGCTGGAGCAGGGGCCAGAGGATGAGTGGAGGCTGCTCTGGGAGCTGGAGCAGGGGCCAGAGGAGGGCTCAGAACAGGAGCCGCAGCAGGAGCAGGTGGATGAGTGGCAAAGAAGGTGGAAACACTCTGATTCTGTAGAGTGACGCTTCACACTTTCCACCCCAGGGGTAAATTCCTGCCTCTTTTTGGGGACCTAAACTTCCCAGTGTTCAGTTTATCTTGGTGCCGAGCAGCAAATACCACCCTTTGCTTGTCGAACTCCAGCAGGTTCTGCCATAAAGCAACAATGCTGCTCACCTAAACAGGGAAAGTTGAACACGAGAACACAGCAATGTTCAAGTGATTTGAGGAGTATGCATATATGCAGCAAGCTACAACACATGTCACTGACCTCGTGGTTGCTCAGCACCAGAGAGGGTTTGTTCCTCAGCTCCACCGGACACTCAGCCATGCTGTCCACTTTGTCCAGGCCTGGAACACTTGACTCATCTAAACCCTAAGAAAACACAACCAACATATTAGTTAAATAACATTTTATTGACGTTGTCTTTTATTTATCTACCGGTACTATTCTACAGTTTACTATGTATTCACACCTCTGAGATATGGCCAGCTATGGGAGGATGGGTGGAGGGAGCAGGATGGGTGGAGGCGTCAAGCTGTGAGGTCACAGAGAAAAGGGCATCATCTTGAATAATAATTGTTGGAATATGTTCTCATCTTATGTTATTGTTGTTATTTTGTGTGCATGCTATATTGTTGTTGTCCACTAGGGGCAGTGAGTTTCTTGTGTGTAAGTAGCGTTGTTCTAGATCTGCTGTAGAAGAAGAGTTTTCACACGTGTGCCACTTGTAATAAAGAAGCTACAGCTATCTGACGGAAAGAAGTGTGGTTTCTAACATGAGTGCTGAACGAGAAAACGCCGCCGGTGAACATGAAAACCCAACAGGTTATGGGCCCAGACGCCGCACGGGAGGACGGTGGGACAGACTCGTTTTCAACGGAGACGAAAACAACTACGAACTTTGGGAGGTAAAGTTCCTGGCTTATCTAAGAACGCTAGGCCTAAAAGACACCATCTTATCTGCAGACCCAGATGAAGAGAAAAATGCGGAATGTTACGCAGAACTAATACAGACCCTCGATGATAAGAGTCTGTCGTTGGTCATGCGAGATGCCGCCGACGACGGGAAGAAAGCTCTGCAGATATTACGCGGCCATTACGCCAGCCAGGGTAAGCCCAGGATCATCGCCCTTTACACAGAGCTCACGTCCTTATTAAAAGAACCCGGCGAAACAGTGACAGACTATGTTTTACGTGCTGAAAAAGCAATAACGTCTCTGAGAAATGCAAAAGAGGTTATTAGCGACGGACTAATAATAGCAATGATTCTGAAGGGATTGCCAGAATCATACAAGCCTTTTGCTATTCACACGACACAGAGCAGTGAAGAATTGACGTTCACCCAGTTCAAGAGCAGACTCCGAAGCTATGAAGAGACAGAAAAGTTTGAAAGCAACCTAAAGGCAGATAATGTAATGAAAGTGGACATGACAACTTTAAACTGTTACAACTGCGGCCTGCGTGAGCACGTGGCCAAAGACTGTTGCCAAAAGGCAGCGCCTTTAAACTGTTACAACTGTGGCCTGCGCGGGCACATGGCCAGGGACTGCCGCCAAAAAGCCGAGCCAAAATGGTGCAGCTACCACAGAAGCACAACCCACAGTGACCAGACATGCAGAAGAGGACCAAGACGGAAAGATGAGGCCAAGCAGACGTCGGACGTGCAGGACAACCACGAGGAGGACTGGGCCATGGTGTCCAAAGCCAGCTGTAATCATCTGCCCCGCAACATCAAGCTAAATGGAATAATGGTGGACTGTGGAGCAACATCACACATCATTACTGATGAAGAACTGTTCACGAGAATTGACAAGACTTTTGATCCAAGCAGACACTACATGGAACTGGCAGATGGAAAGAAGATGAACAACGTTGCACTGAAGCGTGGTGATGTACAAATTGAACTGTTGAACTCAAAGGGGAGGTATGTTAAAATTACTCTGAAAAATGCTTTATTCATCCCATCCTACCCACAGAGCATATTTTCTGTGATATCAGCTACAGCTAATGGAGCCAGTGTAACATTCACAGATGGACAAAATGAACTGCTGGGTAAAGATGGTACTGTGTTCCCTATTGAGGTACATGAGAAACTGTATTACCTGAGGATGAAAAATAATGATGAAGGATACATTGAGGAAAACTTAAATGACATAACCAACAATGATAAAGTTAAGCTAGCTTGTGACCTGAAAACATGGCATGAAATATTAGGACATTGTAACATGACTGATGTTATGAAATTACAAAATGTGGTAGAGGGAATGAAAATCACTGACAACAGCAAAATGGAATGTAACACCTGTACAGAAGGGAAATTTATTAACAACAGAAACAAGGAGTCAGATGTTAGAACGAGCAAGCCACTAGAGTTGGTCCATACTGATTTGTCAGGACCTGTTGACCCTACAGGCTTAGAGGGACACAGGTATGTTATTTCCTTTACTGATGACTTCTCTGGAGCTATTGCAGTCTATTTTCTGAAAAACAAAAGTGAAGCGACTGAAGCGACAAAGAAGTTTCTGGCAGACTGGGCACCCTATGGGAATGTTATGTGTTTTAGGTCGGACAATGGTACTGAGTACACAGGTAACGACTTTCAAACACTACTCAGAGATAAAGGCATTAGACACGAAACATCATCACCATACTCCCCACACCAAAACGGAAAAGCAGAGAGACAATGGAGAACACTTTTTGAAATGGGAAGATGTATGTTATCAGAAAAGGGATTACCTAAAGAACTGTGGCCATATGCCATTCAGTGTGCTGCCCACATTCGCAACAGATGCTATAATAACAGAACCAAAAACACCCCATATTTCTTGATGACAGGAAGAAAACCAAATCTTTCAAATATGTGGGTATTTGGATCAGAATGTTACTCATACAACAACCAACACAAGAAACTAGACTCAAGAGGAGAAAGGGGACTGTTTTTAGGGTACAACAAAAACAGCCCAGCTTATTTAGTGTACCACCCACAGATGAGAAAAGTTTCCAGACACAGGCTGGTAAAATTCATCAAAGAAAATGGTGTTGACCAACAAACACAGACAGATGTTTGGGAGCAAGGGATCCAGAGTGACAGATACCCAATGCAGGAAAATAGACAGGATGTAACACCATTAACTCAGGATATTACCCAAAATGTCACCCCAAGTGACAAAGAGGAAGTTACTCTTCAAGAAACTCAAAATGGCGAGTTTTCAGATTATCTCACTGAGAGTAAAATTGATGGTGAACAAACTGATCATGAACAAACTCAAACAGAGCAAAGTGATCGTTATCCAAAAAGAGAGAGAAGACCCCCAAAATACCTCGAAGATTACCAATCAGATGCGACACAAATAACTATTGATCATTGCTACAGGGCTGTATTTGGTGTCCCTCAAACATTCAATGAGGCTCAGAAGTCACCACATGCAGAAAAATGGAGACAGGCCATGAGGGATGAAATTGACTCACTCAAAGAAAACGAAACATTTGAACTGAGCACCCTACCAGAGGGCAGGAACTCAGTTGGAGGAAAATGGGTATATACACTTAAAGAAAATGAAGGAAAAGAGATTTACAAAGCAAGGTTTGTAGCTAAAGGCTACAGCCAAACAGAAGGTATAGATTACCATGAAACTTTTGCACCAACAGCTAATATAACATCAGTACGAGCATTAATGCAGATAGCGGTTCAGAACGACCTTAAAGTACATCAGATGGATGTCAAAACAGCTTATTTACATGCCCCAATTGAGGAAGAAATTTACATAGATCAGCCAGAGGGGTTTGAACAACAAACAGAAACAGGACAGAGATGTGTGTATAAATTAAAGAAGTCCTTGTATGGATTAAAACAATCAGGGAGAAATTGGTACAAACTATTGAACGATCACCTTGAACAAGACAACTTTGAACGAAATCTAGTTGATCATTGTGTGTACAGAAAACAAACAGAAAATGACACGATTATCGTGCTCATTTGGGTGGATGACCTGATCATCGCTGCTAGCAGCATTGAGATTTTGGACAGTTTCAAAGAAACAATGAAATCAAAGTTTAACATGAAGGACTTAGGAAAAATATCAAACTTTTTAGGTATACATTTTGAACAAGGAGAAGATGGAATAAAAATGAGCCAAGAGAAATACATCCTAAAAGTGTTAGAAAAATATGGGATGCTAGACTGCAAACCAAGATCCACCCCATGTGAACCAAAGCTCGATCACAAAGAAAATCATGAGAGCGACAAAACAAATGTAGTAGATCCTACGAACTATCGTGAGATAGTAGGTAGTCTGATCTATGCTATGACCTGCACCAGACCAGACATCAGTTGGATAGTAAGCAAACTTTCCCAGACATTAGCTAAACCTATGAAAGAGGATTTAGTAAACGCTAAACATGTTTTAAGGTATCTAAAAGGTACTAGTGACTACGAATTAAATTTCAAGAAGAACAAGGAAGACTTGAAACTTATAGCTTACAGTGACTCGGACTGGGCATCCTCAGTGGAGGACAGACGCAGCACCACGGGTTATTGTTTCAGTTTAACACCACAAGGTCCAGCCATTTCCTGGAAATCCAAGAAACAACCAACTGTGGCTCTTTCCACATGTGAGGCTGAGTACATTGGGTTAACAGCTACTACACAAGAAAGCCTGTATTTATGTCAACTTTTAAATGGCATTGATAACAAGAAGTACAGCTGCACACTGCTTCATGGTGATAACCAAGGAGCCATTGCATTGTGTAAAAACCCTGTGAACAGACAGAGATCCAAACACATCGATGTAAAGTATCATTTTATACGTGATGCACTAAGAGAGGAAAGGATCAAAGTGGTGTACTGTTCATCTGAAAATATGTTGGCTGACATCTTAACCAAACCTGCATCAAAGACAAAACTTTTGAAATTCAAAGAATGGTTTTTTGGACAATAAGTTCTAGAAGGTAAATGTAATATCCTGTCACGTACATATACGTGCTTACGTTAGAATGTACGTGATGACGTAGTTACGTAGTTGACGCAACGTTACGTTAGTTACTACGTTAGTTCCTACGTTAGTTACTACGTTAGTTACTGTTGTTGTTGTGGCGGACATGTTGAATAAAGGCTCGCAATGAACCAGACCTAATCTCCTACCATCCTTCGATCCTGTCGGTAATCGTGCACATTAAAGATAGCTGTATCACAGATGGATAGCTGATCTTTTACATGGTGTCAGAAGTTTGTGGATAATCGAGAAGAATCCCGAACGTTTTGCCCATCGACCTGACGACGGAAGATGGACAGCTCAGGTGTACCGATACCGCACATGGACTGGGACGCGACGAACTTGCCGGACGCGTGGAGAAGATTTCGACAACACGTCGAACTGATGTTCACCGGGCCATACAAAAACAAGCCTCAAGAAGACAAATGCAGCTACCTGCTCCTGTGGATTGGAGAGAAAGGTAGAGACATCTTCAACACATGGGACCTCACCGCAGACCAAAGAAAGGTACTGAAAACCTACTTTGATAATTTCGAGGCACACGTCACGCCGAAAGCTAATCCAATCTACGCACGTTACAAGTTTTTCGAGAGGATTCAGGGAGAAAATGAAAGCTTCGATAACTTTGTGACAGAGCTAAAGCTGTTGGCGAAAGACTGTAATTTCCCGAACACTGACGAGATGATAAGGGACAGAATTGTGTTTGCTACTAATTCACCGAGAGTGCGTGAAATGCTACTTTGTCAAGGTCCAGATTTAACGCTAGAAAAAGCGATCGACGTTGCCTGATCGTTCGAGTTGTCACGACAGCAACTACAGACTATGACAAACGTCGCGTTTAGCATGCCAGCACAGTCCGTGCACGTGGTTAGCAAAAGCCACAGCATGCTAACGCACCACAGTAGCAAAGCAACAGGCCGCAGCAACGGAGGCGTCGCTCAAAGCAAAAATATGTGCAGAGCATGTGGGAGAGGACACAGCCGCACAGAGGAATGTCCCGCAAAAGGACGCCAGTGCAATAAATGTGGAAAATTTAACCATTTTGCCAACGTGTGCAGGACGCAAACACCACAGCGCAAACAAAGCTTTGCACCCAGAAGAGTGCATCACGTCGCAGACAGCCATGAACAGCCACAAGAGGAGCTGTTTATTGACACAATCACTACAAAGCATGAGAATACTAACAAAGAACAAGCGTATGCAGAGTTGGAAGTTGGGGAAAAAAGACAAAAACTCAGCTTCAAAGTGGACACTGGGGCACAGGCAAACATAATACCAGCAGGAACATTTCATCAAATGTTTGGTAGTATGCCATTAAACCCCACAACTAGTCAACTCACAGCATATGGAGGACAAACACTAAAAACAGAGGGTTCGTGCAGATTGTCATGCAGCTACAAAAACACGTCTGTTTGGCTGGAATTCGACATAGTCTGTGCTAACGCACCTCCTGTTCTGGGCATGAGAGCATGTTTGGACTTAAATATAGTCAAACTAGTACACACTGTTGGTGTGCAGCTCAAAGAAAACACAGACATTTATGAGGAATTTGCTGACGTGTTTCAAGGGATTGGTCTGTTTCCAGGAGAATGCCAGATCGAGCTAAAACCCTCAGCATCGCCCGTGGTGTGCCCTCCACGACGCATACCTTTTGCCCTCCGTGACCGCCTAAAGGCTGAATTGGACGAGATGGAGAAAAACGACATCATACAGAGAGTCACAGAACCAACTGAATGGGTGAACGCTCTCGTCGTCGTAGAAAAACCAAAGACTAAAAAGCTGAGAGTCTGTCTGGATCCACGTCCACTAAACAAAGCGATCCAGAGACCACACTACCCACTACCGACCTTGGACGACGTAACACCAAAACTGGCTGGAGCAAAGTATTTCAGCGTGTTGGATGCCAGGTCAGGATACTGGACAATTAAACTCAACGAGGAATCATCGATGTTGACCACTTTCAACACAATTTATGACAGGTATCGCTTCAAACGACTGCCATTTGGGATCATCTCAGCGCAAGACGAGTTCCAGAGAAGAGTGGATGAAGCCTACGAGGGACTGCCAGGCGTGGCTACCATCGTGGACGACATTTTAGTGTACGGAAGCACTAAACAAGAGCACGACGCAAACCTACACTCAGTTTTGGAGAGGACCCGCCAAAAGGGTATAAAACTGAACAAAGACAAAAGCGTAATTTGTGTACCCGAAGTCAACTATTTTGGACACACGTTGACCTGTGATGGTATTCGTCCAGACCCTAACAAGATTGAGGCCATCAGAGACATGCCACCGCCTCAAAACAAGTCTGAACTGGAAACCATACTGGGCATGGTCACCTACCTCGCAAAGTTTGCACCACGACTGTCAGAAGTGACTGCGCCGCTCCGAGAACTCCTGAAAGAAAAGAACGAGTTCGTATGGGACACAAACCAAGAAGCCGCTTTCAAGTGTGTGAAAGATCTACTCACAACAGAACCAGGTCCAGTACTCCAGTACTTCGACCACAAAAAGGAAGTAAAGCTGCAAGTAGATGCTTCAAAGCACGGTTTAGGCGCCGTATTGCTACAAGATGAAAAACCAGTAGCCTACGCATCTAAAACCCTCAACGAGACTGAAGTAAACTACGCACAGATTGAGAAAGAACTCTTTGCAGTACTCTTTGGCTGTAAACGTTTTCACCAATACCTGTACGGACGTCAGGTAATCGTTGAATCGGACCACAAACCACTGGAGTCAATTATGCGAAAACCCCTCGCAGCCGCTCCTCCAAGACTTCAACTAATGATCATACAGCTACAGAGGTACGACATTGTCATCGTACACAAACCAGGCAAGCATATACCCGTCGCAGACACGTTATCCAGGAAACCCACTGCACGCCACGATCCTTCATTAAGCGAAGGTATGGACTTCCAAGTGCACACTGTGATGGACAATGCACCTGTGAGCGACCGCAAAATGATGGAAATCAGAGACGCTACAGCAAGAGATGAACAACTCATACTCTTAAAGAGAATTATCCAGTCGGGTTGGCCAGAATCAGCCAAGAAATGCCCACAAGCTGTTTCAGAATACTGGAACATTAGACATGAGCTCTCAGAAGCTAATGGTATTCTTCTAAAAGGTGAGAAAATTGTTATTCCAAATGTGTTGAGATCTGAAATGTTGTTACGTATACATACAGGGCATTTAGGAATGGACAAATGTAAACAGAGAGCTAGAGATGTATTGTTTTGGCCAGGTATGGGAAAACAAATAGAGACACTAGTTGGGTCATGCGACATCTGTTTGGAGCACAGAAGCTCACTCCCAAAAGAACCAATGGTTTCTCACCCAATACCAGACCAACCTTGGCAAGCTGTAGCGACAGACCTGTTCAAATGGAACAACATCGACTACATCGTCACTGTAGACTACTACAGCAGGTACTTTGATGTGGAAAAAATTCCCAACCTCACATCATCAGTGGTTATTCAAAAACTAAAAGCCACATTCGCCAGATTTGGAATTCCACAGACTGTAGTAAGTGACAATGGACCCTGTTACAGCTCACAAGAATTCAAAAACTTCGCCAAAGCATGGGACTTTGAACACATAACAAGCAGCCCCATGTACCCACAGAGCAACGGGTTGGCAGAAAGAACTGTGAGAACTGTCAAGGCTCTCATGGAGAAAGCACACATGAAGAGAACAGACCCCTACCTCAGCCTGTTAGAATACATTAACACTCCGGTTGATGGATTCAAATCACCAGCACAACTGCTGATGAGCAGGAGACTTCGCTCAATCCTTCCATCCACGAAAGAACAACTACAACCTGAATTAACTTCCCAGAGCGACATTTGCCGCAAAAGACAGAGATGTCAAAAGCGACAAAAGTGGTACTATGACAGAACTGCCAAACCACTGCCAGCGTTGCCACCGGGATCTGATGTCCGTTTCCAACTGCCAGATGTTACCTGGAAGCCAGCAACTGTCATCGGACCAGCAAAGACTAACCGCTCGTACCGCATTGTAAGAAACATGAGGGAGAACATATATTGTGTCTTTAAACACATATAGTGCCACCCAGATGTAACTACAGGATTTTAACAGGGGTCAGTATTAAGCTGACCTCTTTATCCTTAATTAACTTACTTATTCAGATTGAATAGTAATTTCACGGATTCTTTTCTTTTTCAGTTTACCCAATATTTCTGTGATCTTTATGATGGATAAATAAACAGAGCTATAGAGTGACAATGGACACGTTAACTTACGTAGTTGGTATGCCAGGCGACACTACCATTTATTTAGCTCCAACCACTTCATCAAGTTTGCGGACGACACAACAGTGGTGGGTCTCATCAGCAACAACGATGAGACGGACTACAGGAACGAGGTGAGCCGCCTGGCCTTGTGGTGCGGACACAACAATCTCACTCTCAACGTGGAGAAGACAAAGGAGATTGTTGTGGACTTCAGGAAGAAGGATGCCCAACATGCCCCTCTGACCATCAACAGCACCGCAGTGGAGAGAGTAGACAGCACCAAGTTCCTGGGAGTGCACGTCTCAAAGGACCTGTCCTGGAGCAGGAACACTGCAGCACTGGCAAAGAAGGCTCACCAGCGTCTCTACTTTCTCCGCAAGCTGAAAAGGGCTGGAGCTTCAACCCCCATCATGAGCACCTTCTACAGAGGTGCCATAGAAAGTGTCCTGACCAGCTGCATCACTGTGTGGTTTGGTGCATGTACTGCATCCTGCCGCAAGAGCCTCCAGCGCATTGTGAGAGCAGCTGAGAAGATAGTCGGCACCTCCTTCCCCTCACTGCAGGACTTACACAGCAAACGCCTCACTCGGAAAGCCCACTGCATGGCAGGTGATCCCACACACCCACTACACAGCTGCTTCAGACTGCTGCCATCAGGGAGGAGACTGAGGAGTCTCCAGGCTCGAACCAGCAGACTGAGAGACAGCTCTGTTCATCAGGCAGTCAGGATGCTAAACACTCTGCCTGCTCTGCCCCCCCTCCCATTTGAACTGCCTTAACACTAAAACTTTCTCACACATTACCACACAACACAAAGATTTTAACACTGGACTCTGTGTCATCAAACGGGTTATTCACTAAACTCTCGGTCATGTGCTCATACAGTTTGCACTACTTCTCATACTTGCACTAATGTTTGTATTACATCACTGCCTATAATCATAATACTGTTTACATTCTCTGTTTACATTTATTAATACTGTTTACTTTTATTACTACTGCTTACATGTAATTACTACTGTTTACATTTACACTACTCTAATATCTACACCACTGCTGATACATATACAGTGTGCTCTGAACGGTCTTATTTAGGGATGCCCAATGTGCCTTACTGCATATGCCACTTTTTGCCTCTATAACAACATCAACTACTACCTCATACATATACTGTGTACATTAACTCATACGCTGCTTTGCCACTTTGCAAATGTCAATGCTAGAAACCTTTAGTTTATTTTAGTTATACTTTTTATACTCTTTTTTTATACTAGTATGCAAAAACTCAGGACAGTATTATGTTCATTAAATGTTTAATGTTTTAGTTTTAGAGTTGGTGTAAATTTTCATACTCTTATACCACTATGCAAAAAACTCAGGACAGTGTTAGTTTTACTATTTTATGCTTATGTCAATTATTATATGTTTCAGTGTTTCAATGTTTAGATGTTTACTGTTGCACCGAGGGACTGAGAGAAACGCAATTTCGGTCCTGTGTATGTCCTGTACAGTACATATTGCAGATCTGACAATAAAGTTGACTTTGACTTTGACTTTGACTTATTTAAAATAAATCACTAAATTAACACCATTACACTTGATTGATATGATTTCACTTTCTTTCAATTTAATACGTCAGCACACTTAAATTCACACAACAGACTTCAATACTGGATGTTAACATATTTAGTCTGTGGGCTCTTTAGCTTAAAATAGTTTCCAGCTTAGAATTGAGGTAAAGGAGAATAGGAGGAAGATGGTTTAAAGGAAGAGGTAATAACGTGTAATTTAGGTGCGTCTCAAACGTCAGTGCAGTCGCAGGTGTGTCTGACAGTACAGACTGCGACGGGTCACTGTCGTTGTGTGTGTCTCCCCACCTCACGACTGAAGAAAGGCTCTTTGAGTCTGTAAAATCTATGTCATTTCTGATTAGTTCTAGACACAAATGTCCCTGATCCAAGGTTTCATCGAAAGCTTGGCTGATAGCCGATTTACCTGTCCCAGGGGACAGTACAGCAACCTCGGTGTGGGGTCCTTGGATCTCCACACCTTTCTCTACCTGTGGTAGGTAATGTGAGTTTGCCCCCTTCATGTCTGATGAGGGGTCCTCGTAATCTGCAACAATGATGTCCAAGTGACTGTCAGCGTTTGGATGACTGTCATTTTCTGGACTCAGATGCCCTTGAACCAAGGTTTCATTGAAAGCTTGGTTGATTGCCGAATTACCTGTCCCAGAGGACAGTACAGCGTCTTCGGTGTGGGATCCTTGGATCTCAACACCTTTCACTACCTGTGGTAGGCAGTGGTCAGGGAGTGCTGAATGTGTCAGCTCACAGAGGAGGTTCTCTTGTTGGGCCGGAGTTTGGTCCAACTTTTGGGTCTCTTCTGTCTCACCTGTAGTTGAAGGTTCACTTACCGGGCTCTCGTCCTCGGATGAGCAGTCCCTTGTGTCCTCTGCGGTACCTGCGGTTAGGCAGTCTGTATCGCAACTAGGAAGCACTTTTATTGGCAGGGGTTTTCTCACTGTGCTCCACATTTTCCGTCGACCATAATCTATAATCGCGTTGAAGCGGTTTATAAAATCTTGGCCAACCAAAAATGGGAATGAGTCAAGGTTAAACACAAACACCGGGTGGCGTAGTGTCATTTCGCCAATCTGCATGCGAACCATAGCTATAGCTGTTAGGGTTGTTCTCGTCTCTGCGAGACCCTGCAGTTCGATAGCACATTTCTCAAAGGGTATTAGCCCGTCAACACCGTTAGCGGCGGTCCTCAGCTCCTCGAACAGCTTGGCCGACATAATAGTTATATCAGAACTACCGTCCAGGAGGGCTTCACGCTCAAGGACACCTTCCAGTGTGGTAGGCAGGTAAGCTTTCTTAGCCACCCCCCTTCGTATAAACTTACACAGAAACCTCACAGGTCTTGGCACACATTTCTGTTCACGTGTACCTCTGTCTGTGTAATCTTGTTTACTGTCAGCATCTCGTTGGCTGACAGCATCATGACCTTCAGGATGTTGTAGACTATCAGCAGTTTGTTTGCTGTCTTCGTCATCAACTGTGTGCTCTGAGTTGTCAAAGACAAGGTCACTCATTGTCCCAGTATGGTCATCCTCTGTATCATTCAAGTTTTCAAACAACCAACTTACATCCACCACCTCATCAGAGCTTGGAGGTTTGATGCCTTTGTTCTGGAACGTATGCGACCTTTTGCATGTCTCGGAATGTGTCATCCGAGGTGCAGGTCCACGTCTCAGGGGTCCCTTCCGGGCCCACCCTGGTCTTGGGCGTCCTGTAGAGCTAACACCCACCTTTAGTTGTTCTTTAGTTTGAAAATCTTGTTTAATCTCGCCTTTTTTAGGACTGGAATCCAGCTCCAGCGAGTGGGATTTGACCGCTTCACCTGGGGACACCTGTAAGGGTGTTTTGATTAGCATGTTAGCTTCAAATGCATTTATAGCACACTGTTTTATTTCTTCCATGGTTTGCTTTTTTGGAATAACCATGGTGAGCAGCTGAAGTCTTATCTCAAAGACGAGATGGAAGAAGAAAGACCACTTAAAGTCTTCATCTTCTTCCATGCCTGGTGTATATTTATCACCAAAATGAGCTTTAAGAAGCCTGTCGTAAAACATCAGAGGATGTTCACCTGCTTCTTGCCACACGTACCTGTCAACTGAGCAGTCACCACCTCGGCTCGTTCTAAGCCATTGTGGGGCCCTGATGGAGTGGACCCTCTCACTTGTTTCACCCTGTTTAACGTCCATTATTGTATTGATTTTGTGTGAAAAAAAAATCAAAAGATTGTTCTCATGTTAGTGTTTGCAAATAAATATTCACTTTTAATGTAGCACTGAGTCAAATAAACTAATCAGCTGAGGTTTACGCGTTTCACTGTGTAATAAGTATTCATAGGTACCTTTTTTCAGGTTTTTACCCTCAATGAACTTTGTCAAAGTTAAATGCACTCTTGCAGTGTTAACTTTAAAATAGAACTGACGTTCAAACAACAGTTACTAACTAACCCAAGCAGCCTGATTTCCGTTTTTTCTTACTCAAACGCTTATAAAAGAGGGCTGACTTAAATGCAATGACTTCACTAAAATGTGACAGGATGCTGCTTGAGCATGCCTTTAAAAAGATGACTTGCAGTCTCAGTGAAACTGATTTTGTACTGCATTTGACAGTTATCAGGAGTGAAAAAGGACGTTCTGTTCGTTATTTTAAACAATTTTTTATTTAAAATAAACGAGTGTTCGTGCGCTCAGCATAACAGTACAGTAATGATTGTGCACAGAAAAACGTTAAAAATGCCAATTTTAACTAAAAGTGTGCAGTTGTGCACACCAATTCTGTTTAAAATTCAGAGATGTGAAGAGCTTAATGTGGAAACGCTCTGTTCTCCATCATTTTTCATATATTTAATTTGAAAATCAAATAAAAGAATACTTTTTGAGTGTTATTTTAAATCTCTTCAGTATTTAAAACAAGCATCAATTGTTTGTCTGTACCTCTGTTATTCTAAAATTTTTATTTAAAATAAACAGGAATTTTTGTTTGTGTACAGAACAATTTTTTAAAGCTGGTAATTTCACCATAAAATGCTGACTTTTTTATGATGTTTTTGAGAAAACTCATCTGTCAACGTCTTTTAACCAACAGGGGGCAGCATCGAGACTTAATGTTATCACGAAGAGACTGATTTTGTTTATTCAGTATTTAAACTAAAAACAACCTTTTCAGAATTAGTTTCTAGTGTGTCAGTGATAAACGCTCGAACCACGTTCTTGTCAGAGACAAATCTATGTTGTTAGACAGTTTAGATGGCTTGAAATGAGTGTTTAAACTCTCAGTGAAATCTCAGTTTGTCCCGTGAGTGTGTGAACTGCTTGTCACCCGAGGTGCACCTGGGAATGACGACACAAGTAGGCGGGTCGACGCAGCGCGTCACCAGCTTCCGTTGAGCGAGGCGGAGCTCGCTAAACAGATACGTGACGTCAACCAATCAATCACAGCGTTTGTAGTTCATTCCCAAGCGTTCATGGTAAATGAAGTTTTCTTACCTTCGCCCAATGCAGTACCGGAAATGACGACAAAGTGGGTTGGTCGCAACGGCGTGCGTTCCCACTACAGCGAATCAACGCTCGCTACGAGAGTGATTGACAGTTCACAGCTCTCGTTCATCCAGTCACAGCTCATAAACAAAACGTGTGGGACTGGGACACGTAGCTCTTTAACGTTAGCTTAGCACAACAGAACACAACTTTATAGACTCGTAACCAACTCAAACGCTTCGAATTAACTCCCCAAAATTCTGAAACGTGGCAATCACATTTAAAACAGGCACGACTTAGCTACGCTTAGTAACCCAGCACTGCAGCTGTTGAACAAACACGGACTCTCTCGGAGCGCGTCAAGGTCGGTTCCGTCCACTTTAAAGGAGCAGAACTCGGGTTTCAGAACCACTATCCGACACCGTTCTAACAGTTATATGCTTCTTTGACCTGCTCTAACATGTAAAATACCAGCACAGCAATCTTGTAGATGTTAAAGTAGCTTTCAGGCTTTTGACTCGGCGGTCAAACAAAGCTTTGTACAGGAGTCTGTGTGAACTGGACCGAACAGGACCAGAACCCCCACAGACCACGGGCTGACAAAAACCTCACCAAAAAGCTTCCAACAGCGTGTAACAGAGTTGAACGAATAACAATCCCTCAGCCTCAAATGATAAAAACATGCAGAATCTGCCTGCTTTGAACACTTCCAGCCAAAATTATTATCCTCAGAGTTTAAAACTTGGATCCCCTTATGCCAACATGACGTTACAGTCCATGAGAGACCACAGATTTATCAATAAACTTTTAGAAAACACGTACGAGGGCCACCAGATGTAAGAATTATCAGGAGGTCAATATTAATCTGACCTCTTTATCCTTAATTAACTTACTTATTCAGATTGAATAGTAATTTCACGGATTCTTTTCTTTTTCAGTTTACCCAATATTTCTGTGATCTTTATGATGGATAAATAAACAGAGCTATAGAGTGACAATGGACACGTTAACTTAGTTGGTATGCCAGGCGACACTACCATTTATTTAAAATAAATCACTAAATTAACACCATTACACTTGATTGATATGATTTCACTTTCTTTCAATTTAATACGTCAGCACACTTAAATTCACACAACAGACTTCAATACTGGATGTTAACATATTTAGTCTGTGGGCTCTTTAGCTTAAAATAGTTTCCAGCTTAGAATTGAGGGAAAGGAGAATAGGAGGAAGATGGTTTAAAGGAAATTATCGTGAGCATGTTACCAAAGTGACACTTCTCCTCCGACTTCTGCTAAAATCCAGGTACGTTTGTAAACAGCTCTTTACCTTTTGACGACAGCCTGGTAAGAGAGAAGACCTTGTAGCTTTTCAGATGCACGGGTCCTTGTGGGAACCAGTACCTTCGAGCAGGTTATTCGTTTACGTTTCAACGTCTCCTGGGTTTCGCGTTGGTCATCAGAAAATGTGTCAGCTTCAGGCCTCTGACTTCAAGATAACTATTCCATGAAGGAATAAACAAAGTCTTGAGCTTACGCTTGTTCGAAGTGGATTCATAACAGCATGTTATACAATCCTTAGCTGAATGACTGTCCTTGGCGGGTGACAGGCATTCATTCAGCTCTTTGGGACGTCTTCATGTCTTTGAAGCTCCCAGAAACTCCGGAACCTTCTCGTTCCTTCCAAACTCTGAAGCGTTCAGCAACAGCTTAGAACTTAGTACCGGCTCTGAGAGGAGAGCGACTTGTTTTTTCCCCATTGGTCCAACAGGACCGGTCGGGGAGTTCACTTATTGTTATCAGAGTACAAGGCCACAACTAGCAGCAGAGAGAAATGTTTAGGAAAAGACAGACTCATAGACTCCAAGAGGAAAAACACTTGGATTAGCGTCTTAACACTTCTAAAACAAATCTGAAAAGCACAGTTTGACATATTAGCTGAACTTTGACACCTTTTCACTTGCAGAAATGACACATTGATGTTTCACATTTAAAGAATAACAGCATATAACATATATCATGAAAATGACAAAAGTTATTCTTTTGATCACATTAGAATAAAATCAAAGATAGAAATAGTCTCTTTTGATGACTATATTCTCAGATTACAACTAATGGAATGATTTTGTGGTAAATGTCTTGCTTTACTGAGAGGTCAGTAAAGGTCATCACTGGACAGTTCAAAAACCTTAGTTTGACCCTGGGTAGGTTCACTACAGCATCAAGACGGAAGATGGTTCTGAAATCAGAAGAAACAGACGGCATCTGATTCCAACTCCCGATGTCACCACACCAGATTATCCAGAACCAGAACCACCAAACATTGCACAACAAACAGGCATGGACAGTGAAGAAAGTTCAGAGTACACACCTCTGACACGAACCCAATCAGGTCGAGTGGTGAGACCCAGAAACGTTTTGGATTTGTAAAAAAAAAAATAAAAAAAAGAAAAATGCTTGTGAAATGTATGTTCAAGAATTTGTGAAAAAAAAAAATGCTTGTAAAATGTATGGTAAAAATTTTGCATTTACAGCAGGTGTTGTGTTAAATGTCATGCGTAGATATTTGTACTAGTTTAGATCGTTTACTAGAAGATGTTCTGATTAGTATGTGTTATAGAAGGACATTTAGTTTTATTTCAAAAAAAGGGAGATGTAATATCCTGTCACGTACATATACGTGCTTACGTTAGAATGTACGTGATGACGTAGTTACGTAGTTGACGCAACGTTACGTTAGTTACTACGTTAGTTACTGTTGTTGTTGTGGCGGACATGTTGAATAAAGGCTCGCAGTGAACCAGACCTAATCTCCTACCATCCTTCGATCCTGTCGGTAATCGTGCACATTAAAGATAGCTGTATCACAGATGGATAGCTGATCTTTTACAGTAAAGAAGATGAGAACAAGGGGGGGTGTTGGAATATGTTCTCATCTTATGTTATTGTTGTTATTTTGTGTGCATGTTATATCGTTGTTGTCCACTAGGGGCAGTGAGTTTCTTGTGTGTAAGTAGCGCTGTTCTAGATCTGCTGTAGAAGAAGAGTTTTCACACGTGTGCCACTTGTAATAAAGAAGCTACAGCTATCTGACGGAAAGAAGTGTGGTTTCTAACATGAGTGCTGAACGAGAAAACGCCGCCAGTGAACATGAAAACCCAACAATAATAATAATAATAATAATAATAATGAATTCAATTTATAACGCACTTTTCATTAATGAAAATCTCAAAGTGCTACAAAGTGCAACAGAATTAAATGTCAATAAAACAAGTAATAAAACAAGTAAAATCAATAACAGTATCAACTAAGATCAAAGATAGAATCATGAGGAGGCAGAGTATGCTCGGTTGAAAAGAAAGGTCTTCAAGCCGCTCTTAAAGTCAACCAGTGACTGTGGAGCTCTCAGGCAGTCAGGAAGAGAGTTCCACAGGCGGGGGGCAGCCACACTGAAAGCCCGGTCTCCCATGGTCCTTAATTTGGTTCTCGGAATGTGAAGTAGATTACTGTTCTGTGACCGTAGAGACCGGGTGGATGAGTATGGTGCAAGAATGTCCTTTAGATAATCTGGTGAAGTTCCGTGTAAGCATTGATGTGTAATGAGAGCAGTTTTGTACTGAATTCTGTAGGCGACAGGAAGCCAATGAAGGTTATGGAGAATGGGTGTAATATGTTCAAATTTACGAACTCTCAACAAAATCCTTGCTGCACTGTTTTGAATATATTGAAGCTTCTGAAGGTATTTACCAGGGATTCCAATAAACAGGGAGTTGCAGTAGTCGAGCCTGGAGGAGACAAAAGCATGGACGAGCTTCTCAGCATCGGAAAAAGTTAGGGATGGGCGAAGTCTGGAGATGTTTCGAAGATGGAAGAAGCAGGTTTTAAACAGAAGCTTAATGTGATTTTCAAATGTAAGATGAGAGTCCATTTTTATTCCAAGATTTGTAACAGAGGTGGAGAGGGGGATGTCTTGTCCAGGAAAGGCATTTGTTGTTATAGTAGATGTTTGTACCTGGTGAGGGGTGCCAATAGAGCTTTGGAGCACACGTCACTGTGTGGGGGAGTGTCGGGGGCGTGTCGGGGCGTTCCGGTCTCGACCGCCATCTTTGTTGCCCTCAGAAAAAAAAAAATTCAGGAGATTTCCATCGTTTTCGCGCTGTATCTTCCGTCACGATTCTGAAAAGCAGCGCAAAATAAAGTGGACTGTATCCTAAGCTTCTCCCAGATGACAAAAAAAAAAACTACATGGAAAAAAATCGGTATAATTGGAAATGTTGCCCGTTTGAAATAAATAAATAAATGGAGCAGAGACCTGGAATAATACTTGCCTCCACTGACATTCCCAGTCATTTTAGCAGACCTGTGTCAGTGTTTACACCACAAATAATTTTTTATAATTCCAATTCACTGGGAGAGCTGGTCCAATCTATGAATAGCTGGGTAGATGATTCGGACATTTTTAAATCCCCCAGATTGTAAATACGTTGAAGGTACGTTGTTGGCTCATTAATTTTACATAAATTATTAATATACATGTCTTTCAGAATCAATCAACCTTCTGTATGCTATGAGTATTAGAAATTGTGAACATTAAATTTTTTACAAAGCTCCACGTAGAAAATTACCTTATTTTTAATGACTTGAGCTTGTCTAATGACATGTAGACTTCAAATCTTGATTAGATTACTTTATATATAATATGTATTAAGATGCATATATATTATAGACAAATGTTTCTGTCTTTTCATTCACCATTTTAATTGTGTGTTCACAGGTTCTGCTCTCTGAGTCATGAGGGTGATGCATTAAAATACAGCTAGCAGTACAAAATCCAACTCCTGAACTTGGAGCATCTCCTGATGGACTCATGTGATCCCTGCTACCTGGAGAAAGTTCCCTCACAAATATAAGACATGCAGCATCCAGCGGCTGTGGAGGCAGGAGATGAAGTTCACCTGAAGAAGCATCGTCAGCACTGCACAAGTGCACAATCAGCACTGTGACCTTGTGTGGACCCAGACAGACATGGCTGGACGTCTACAGAAAGCATGGAGCTTCTTAAAAATATTTCTCAGTTTGTTCTCCAGCTTCAAGGGAGACATAATTATGTAAAACATGCTGTTCACTTATATTTGCACATTTTTGTGTAGCAATTTTTCTATAAAATGTATTAACTTACACAATGTTCATCACATTGTTACTAGAAATGTTTAATTACATCAAATGTTTACTTCAAAATGGATCTGTTTCATTTTATGTTTATTTCTTACCTGAAATTTATTCATTCAACTTTTATTTGGACAGGTTAATCCCTGTTAATGAAATTTGTTAATACATCAAATGTTTACTACAAATGTGATCAATTTCATCATGTTTACATGTTAGTGCTGAATTAAATGTTTCATAAATGTTTACCACATTAATTTTTATTAAATGAGAAAAAACAACCACTTGTTATTATTCAACTGTAAAAATATTTCAAAACAACGAGTCCAGCAGCTCCTCTGGGGGAATCCCAAGGCGTTCCCAGGCCAGCCGAGAAACATAGTCCCTCCAGCGTGTCCTGTGTCTTCCTCTGGGTCTCCTCCCGGTGGGACATGCCCGGAACACCTCACCAGGGAGGCGTCCAGGAGGCATCCTAACCAGATGCCCGAGCCACCTCAACTGGCTCCTCTCGATGTGGAGAAGAGGGATTTTAACCTCAGCACATCATTCATTTTATACTTTTGTTGGCTGTAAATGGGACCCTGTGTACACAGTTTCGTTCCACCTCACGTACAACATGTGATGTGAATGACAATAAAGAACCTTGACTCTCACACAGTCTAATATCAAAGCCTCTGTCAGATAACAACGTCCTTCTGTTATGAGATTGTCACCTCCATCCCTTGAAGAGAAAAAGACACAGGTATTAGACAGAGTTTTGTGTGACACATTAAATAATGATGACAAAACAATGATGACGTGGTGTAGTGGTAATGGCAGTCGTCCCCCGATCGGAAGGTTGGCGGTTCGAATCCCAGTTCCCTACACCATGTGTCGTCGTTGTGTCCTTGGGCAAGACACTTAACCCCGAGTTGCTCCCGGTAGGACTGGAAAGCACCTTGCATGGTAGTCTGCCGCTACCGGTGTATGAATGTGTGTAGCATTCAATGTGTGTAGCACTTTGAGATTTTCACTAATGAAAAGTGCGTTATAAATTGAATTCATTATTATTATTATTATTTAATACTTTAAATTTACTTTTTCCAGCTGGTTTTTATTCAGCTCTGACCTGTTCTGTAACAGATGACTACTACCTTTCTGTTTGTGCATGAAGAAATTGTTTTATGTGGTACTACCTGAGCAACATTTGATGGTGTATTTGTAGTTTTTTGCTGCTGGTCCCTGCTCCTCCATCTGCAGCTTCACTGAGCTCTTCTGGAGTTTCCATCCATTTCATACGAAGTTTTGCCTTGACAAGGACGTATCAGAACACAGATCAGTATTAATACAGTAACAGTGACAACACTACAAACTTTAAACAGTTTATTTCACAATAACACAGCTGTCCACTCTATCTAAAATCAGACAACGTTATATAAAAAATATAAACCCAACCATAGGCTGACCCACTTCTATGAACTAAACACCCGGACAAAATCGTGGCAAAAATTATGGCACAACTCCAACAAAACGAATTTATACTACCGTTTACATTCACTGTTTACATTTATTACTACTGTTTACATTTACACTACTTTTTATATCTACACTACTGCTGATATATATATTTTTTACTAGCCTTACTGTATATGCCACTTTACCTCTATACCAATATCAACTACCTCATACATATACTGTGTACATAAACTTCATATGTTGCTTTGTCACTCTATTACAAATGTCAAATGCCAGAACTTTCATTTTATTTTATAGATATACTTTTTACACTTTTTTACACTTTTATACTACTATGAAAAAACTCAGGACAGTATTACACTTTTATTATTTCATTTTATGCTTATGTTTATTAAATGTTTCAGTGTTTTAGTGTTTAAATGTTTACTGTTGCACCGAGGGACAGAGAGAAATGCAATTTCAATCCTGTGTATGTCCTGTACATATTGCAGTTTTGACAATAAAGTTGACTTTGACTTGACTTTGACTTATACACTCACCAGTGTCTGGAACAAACTAGCAGTTATTTTGGGACATGAAGAAATTGTTTTATATGGTACTACCTAAGCAACATTGACGGTGTATTTGTAGCTGCTGGTCCCTGCTCCTCCATCTGCAGCCTGACTGAGCTCTTCTGGAGTTTAATTCATTTCATATGAAGGTCTGCCTTAATAATAATAATAATAAAAATAATAATAATAATGAATTCAATTTATAACGCACTTTTCATTAATGAAAATCTCAAAGTGCTACAAGGAGCAACAAAATTAAATATCAATAAAACAAATAATAAAACAATTAAGATCAATAACAATATCAGCTAAGATCAAAAGTAGAATCATGAGGAGGTAGAGTATGCTTGGTCGAAAAGAAAGGTCTTCAAGCCGCTCTTAAAGTCAACCACAGACTGTGGGGCTCTTAGACAGTCAGGAAGAGAGTTCCACAGGCGGGGGGCAGCCACACTGAAAGCCCGGTCTCCCATGGTCCTTAATTTGGTTCTCGGAATGTGAAGGAGATTGCTGTTCTGTGACCGCAGCGAACGGGTGGATGAGTATGGAATAAGAATATCCTTCAGATAATCTGGTGAAGTTCCGTGTAAGCATTGATGTGTAATGAGAGCAGTTTTGTACTGAATTCTGTAGGCGACAGGAAGCCAATGAAGGTTATGGAGAATGGGCGTAATATGTTCAAATTTACGAACTCTCAACAAGATCCTTGCTGCACTGTTTTGAATATATTGAAGTTTCTGAAGGTTTTTGCCAGGGATTCCAATAAACAGGGAGTTGCAGTAGTCGAGCCTGGAGGAGACAAAAGCATGGACGAGCTTCTCAGCATCGGAAAAAGTTAGGGATGGGCGAAGTCTGGAGATGTTTCGAAGATGGAAGAAGCAAGTTTTAAACAGATGCTTAATGTGATTTTCAAATGTAAGATTGGAGTCCATTTTTATTCCAAGATTAGTAACAGAGGTGGAGAGGGGGATGTCTTGTCCAGAAAAGGAAAGTGTTGTTATAGGAGATGTTTGTACCTGGTGAGGGGTGCCAATCAGTATGGCCTCAGTCTTGGAGCAGTTTAATTGAAGAAAGTTCTGATTCATCCATGCCCTAATTGCCTCCAGGCAGGCAGAGAGGGCAGTGAGTGAAGATGGAGATGACAAGGTGGAAGATGAGGATGCTCCAGTCCTGATGTAAAGCTGTGTATCGTCGGCATAACAGTGAAAAGAAATGTTGAACTGATTAATAATTTGACCTAAAGGCAGCATGTAAAGGGAAAACAGCAGGGGCCCCAGAACCGACCCCTGAGGGACACCACAGGAGACACAAACTGTCTGGGACGTGGCGTTGCCAAGACTAACACATTCCAGCCTATTGGAGAGGAAAGATTTGAACCAGTCCAGGACTGTGTCGCAGAGACCGACCTCCACATGAAGACGGTGGAGGAGGATACTATGGTCCACAGTGTCGAAGGCTGCAGTGAGGTCAAGGAGGACAAGGATGGAGGGAGAGCCAGTGTCAGCAGCCAAGAGGACATCATTGGTAACCCTCAGCAATGCAGTCTCTGTACTGTGAGCTGCCCTGAATCCAGACTGGAACTTCTCATACAGGGAGTGTTGTTGTAGGTGATCCTGCAGCTGAGCAGCAACAGCTTTTTCCAGCACTTTAGACAGAAAAGGGAGGTGTGAAATTGGGCGGTAATTAGAAAAAATGTCGGGATCCAAATTAGATTTTTTCAGAAGAGGCCTAATGATGGCGGTTTTTAGAGGCAGTGGAACATGACCAGATTGTAGAGACTGATTTATTATTTGAGTGATAAGTGGGCCTATTGCAGAATGATTGGTTTTTATGAGAGACGAGGGGAAAGGATCCAGGGCGCAGGATGAAGGCTTCATTTTCTTGATGATGGCCTCCACCTCACTCTGAACAACTTCGTCAAAGCTGTTTAGGGTCCCAGAATGCAGACGGGTGGGTGGCACACTGAGAACGGGGAGGTTGTGGAGCTGAGATCTGATAGTGTCAACTTTGGTTTTAAAAGATGAAAGAAACAGGTCGCATTTTTGAGCAGAGTCCTCAAGAGTTTGCTTAATGGGATTAAGCAGACGAGTGATTGTGGAGAAGAGCTGTTTAGAGTTTCCAGGGCAGGTGTTGATGATGTTAGAATAATATTTGGAGCGTGCTTCTTTAAGAGAATAGGCGTATGCTTTCTGATGTTCTTTATATGCCTGCTTATGCACAGACAGACCAGATGATTTTACACGTCTCTCAATAGCACGGCCAGTTGCCTTCATCTTGCGCAGCTCATCAGTGTACCAAGGGGCTGAGCGCGAGAAAGACACCAGTCTTGTCTTTAAGGGGGCGTGTAGGTCCAGGAGCTCCCGAAGAGATTGGTTGTAGTAATCCACAGAGTCATCTGCAGATGAATGATTGACAGCGGTCAGGGTGTGAAGATCAGCAGACAGAACATCAAGGGAAATGTTTTTAAGGTCACGGAACTGGATGGGTCGTTTTGGGTTTGAAGCAGGCGAAGATGAAGGCACTTCCAGGGAGATGACCCTGTGATCTGAGACACCCAGGTCATATACAGATAAGTTATTGATGAGTACAGTGTCTGTAATCACCAAATCCAGAGTATGCCCCCTGCTGTGCGTAGGGGCGTCAACATGTTGAGTGAGATTAAGAGAGTCCAGAAGAGACTTAAAATCTGTTGCCAGAGGTGAAGAAGAATTGTCCACGTGGATATTTAAGTCGCCAAGAAAAATAGTCTTCACAGGGGAGGTGCAGAAAAAAGTGAGGAGGTCATGCATCTCTGAGTTAAATGAAACATGCGGTTTGGGAGGTCTATAAATTAATATAACATTCATCAGGAGTGGGGCTTTGAAGCTGAAAGCCAGACATTCAAAAGAGGAAAAGTCCTGAGAAGACAGATGAGACAATTTTAAATTACTGCGATAAATTACCGCCAGACCACCACCGCGGCCAGTGCTGCGGGCTCTCTGCAGATAACTGTATCCAGAGGGACAAGCTTCATTCAGAGAACTGAACACGTTTGGTTGGTGCCACGTCTCTGTAAGACACATGAGGTCCAAGTTCTTCTCCAGAATGTGATCATGAATTAAACATGACTTGTTGGATAGTGACTGCACATTGAAAAGTTCTAATTTAATACCAGTTGGAATAGGAGCTTTTTGAACCGGTTTAAGCAGACTGAAGTCCACTCCACGTTTTCCTCGCCACTTCGTGCGCAGAGGACTACAAAGGCCTACAGACGCAGCGTTCTGATGACGCCATCGAGGTGCGACACGTCTCTCAGTCCAGACAGCACTAATCGAATCCGAGTTCGCTTGAGAATAAACGGTTTTCTTTCGAGAGCTTCTATGGATGTAACGAGGTCTACGCAGAAGTCCCAGTTGTTTGATGGTGGAAATAGAAAGAGGAATGGAGCAGTTGTTAAGTTCAAACAACTGCGAAGCGGAATACGTCAACATCCACGAGCCGGAGGAGGCTAGCACAGAGCTAGCCGCTAGCAGCAGGCCCACGGCTCCGAGAAAGATATACAAGAAGCAGAGAGAGGTAACTCGAACGAGCATTACCTTGAAGGAGTACAGGAGAGAGTCCAGAACAGTCCAAAGGACACAGGAAGTTGAGAGAGGCAGCAGGTAAGCGAACAATAAGTGCAGCTACGTGATACTCGAAGCTAAATTTGTGTTGAAGCTAGCGGGAGCTAGCAGCCCCTACTTTTAAAATTCCGGTTAGACTAGGAAAGTTTTCTATCTAATGACTCCAGCAAACAAGTCAAATCTTGGCTTCGCCACGATCTCCCATCCTGAGCAAGCACAATGGCATCAGTGGAAAGGAAAAACTCCCTTTTAGAAGGAAGAAACCTCTAGCAGACCCAGGCTCAGGACAAGCGGTCATCTGCTTTGACCGGCAACTTATAATGTTTGCAGATCCACAACGCAGTCAGAAAAGACAGTTGCTCTAAAACTAACTAACTAAAACACAAAACTTAATCACAGAAAGGTAGAAAGGTAGAAATGTCCGCGTCCGTTCACACAGGTGCTGTACACAGGCTTAACGCCTGTCGCACTCTGCGTTCAAGAAAGGTAGGAAGGTTAAAGAAAGTCAGAAATGTCCGCGTCCACTTGTACAGGTGCTGTACACAGGCTTTACGCCTGTCGCACTCTGCGTTCAAGAAAGGTAGAAAGGTTAAAGAAAGTCAGAAATGTCCGCGTCCACTTGTACATGTGCTGTACACAGGCTTTACGCCTGTCGCACTCTGCGTTCAAGAAAGGTAGAAAGGTTAAAGAAAGGTAGAAATGTCCGCGTCCGCCCGTACAGGTGCTGTACACAGGCTTTACGCCTGTCGCACTCTGCAGTCGAGAAAAGTAGAAATGTCCAACAAGGCTCGGTGAAAAAACAGCAGAAAGTAATAAAAAGGCTTCAAAAAGCAAAAAGTACGAGGAGCAGCGGCAGCCAAGGTGTGCCCGCGTCCACTTCCTCCACAGGTGCTCAGTCACTGACAGGTGCTCAGTCACTGACAGGTGCTCAGTCACTGACAGGTGCTCAGTCACTGACAGGTGCTCAGTCACTGACAGGTGCTCAGTCACTGACAGGTGCTCAGTCACTGACAGGTGCTCAGTCACTGACAGGTGCCTTGACAAGGATAGATCAGAACACAGATCAGTATTAATACAGTAACAGTGACAACACACTAGACAACACACGAGACAGTTATGGCACAACACAAACAGTTTATTTCACAATAACACCACTGTCCACTCTGTCTAAAATCAGACGTTATATAAAAAATATAAACCCAACCTAAACTAGGCTGACCCACTTTTATGAACTAAACACCCGGACAAAATCGTGGCAAAAATTATGGCACAAGTCCAACAAAACGAATTTATACACTCACCAGTGTCTGGAACAAACTAGTAGTTATTTTTGGACATGGAGAAAGTTATATCAGGACGTGTCACAGCTGATATCAGGACATTCATCTCCTTTTTGTTAGGTCCGACACATGAGCTCCCTCGCGCTACTTCCAGCAGCGAACAGGAAACAGAAAATCCGTTTTCTATCTACTTTCAGGTCGTGTAACCGGACATTGGACATTACATCCAATAACACAGCATGTTTAGACCATTGCAAAACTGTTACAACCTTCTTAGATTCTAACAAAAAAACGAGAGACAGAGCTTCTTTTAGTAGGGCTTCAAAAATGGCGATTTCTTTCCCACAATGCTGTGCACCGCTTTGCGCCGCAGACCAGTGACGTCACGCTCCAAAGCTCTATCAGTATGGCCTCAGTCTTGGAGCAGTTTAATTGAAGAAAGTTCTGATTTATCCATGCCCTTATTTCCTCCAGGCAGGCAGAGTGGGCAGTGAGTGAAGATGGAGATGACAATGGGGAAGATGAGGAGGCTCCAGTCCTGATGTAAAGCTGTGTATCGTCGGCATAACAATGAAAAGAAATGTTGAACTGATTAATAATTTGACCTAAAGGCAACATGTAAAGGGAAAACAGCAGGGGCCCCAGAACTGACCCCTGAGGGACACCACAAGAGACACCAAGCTGTGAGGTCACAGAGAAAAGGGTATCATCTTGAAGTCCTGACACCAGTAAGTTCAGAGCCTCCTCATCCACGAAGCCTTCATCTTCCTCTCCTTCACTTCCATCCATATCTTCCAGAGGATCTTCAGTCTCATTCGAGTCAGGCTGTGGCTTTAGAGGCCCGTCTTACTTAACGGGCAGTCAACACCCAGCAGCTCACCTATGGAAAAATAAAACAAACACAGATAGTAAAACAGTTCTTTACTCTTTATACATATTAGTGACTCAGACATTTTGAAATCTGCATAAATATGCCTCTTTAAAGAAGACAGAGAACTCCATGACATTAATGAATACATACTGCTGTACTCACAGAGGAAATTGTCTCGCAGGTGTGTGCCGGAGTCCAGGAAGATGGAGCAATGCAAGGGCTCCTCACAGCAGATGAAGAGGGACTCCTCTCAGAGGATGGAGATGGGCTGGGGGTTTTCCGGGCCACCAAGTTCCACTTCAGTGAATCGGAAAGAGACCCACCAAAATGGGATTTGTGAACTGAAATGACAAATGTACACTCATATAAAGTAAATCCAATATGAATCACAGTATCCAAATAAGCATAAAAATGTGTTGTTCAAAAACTGTTTTAGTTTGTTGGACAAGACAAAAGTAATCATATGAAGTATTTAGCAGAGAGACAAAAACATTTACCATTGACAACGATGGAGGGGACCTCAAGAAGGACCGTGGGGCTGGAGCTGTGTCAGCAGCAGCAGATGGTGAAGCCATAGAGTGTTGGGTCACAAGAGGAGGAGGCTGCAGTGCAGGCTACAAAAACATATATATTCTAAGTGTAAAAGCCATCATTCACCAGACATAGCTGTAAAATGACTCATAAGTGATTGTAATCAGATTTTATTTTAAACCAGTTTACCGTAGCAGAGTGAAAGCCACAGTCACAGGTCACAGACTCTCCAAACAGGGTAGTCTGACCTCGGGCCTGCTTGGGACTATCTGAAACAGTGCAGCATCATCTTATTATTATGACAATTACTCATGTCTCTTTTTTGTTTATAGTGGCTTCACTTTACCTTCTGATAGTGATTGTGCTGTTTCTTCTGCCTCGGGGCTGGTCTATTTCCAGCATTTGAAGGCCAAACACCAGTGCTGGCAAATGTCTTAAGCCTTGCCATCCACTCCTCATCTCCCAGACCTTTATGAATCTTGGAGCTCATCTGAACAT
>JBBPBX010013412.1:6036-32378 GCA_038048925.1 Garcialebias charrua
CTCAACCTTCGAGCAGAAAACACCTGGACTTTATTTGTAACAGAAGACGTTTCACTCTTCTGTTACAAATAAAGTCCAGTTGGTTCTGTTATAGAGTGTAACAGAAGAGTGAAACGTCTTCTGTTACAAATAAAGTCCAGTTGGTTCTGTATTGAACGCCTTTTTTTGATTTTATCATAATAATAATAATCATTTTATTTAAAAGCGCCTTTCAGGACACCCAAGGACACTTAACAAACCAATACAGAGCAAACATTATCAGTGACAAATTGAAATATAAAATACATAAAAATTATAAAATGCAAAATAACATAAATTACATTTAAATAAATAAATAAATAAATATCACATTTTTGTCATCTGTGTATGTTTCCCATACTTGACAGACGAAATTGGTCTCTGCATTTAACCCAACCACCACCAGGTGGTGCAGTGAGCAGCCGTAGTCAGCGCCCGGGGAGCTGGGGAAAATTGATGTGCACTCATAGACACCCCAAGGTGTGCCGTGGCCGGGGTTCGAACCTGGGTCCTTCGGATCCCAAGTCCGATTCCCTAGCCACTACACCATCTTGGCCCCATAGTAAAGTTAATGATAAGTTAGTCTAAAGAGATGTGTTTTCAGAGCAGTCTTGAACAGAGAAAGGGAGGTGGTGTTTCGAAGGTCTGGTGGTAGAGCGTTCCAGAGGTGAGGGGCAGAGCAGGTGAAGGCCCTGCTCCCCATGGTGGAGAGGCGGGCAGAGGGTACATGGAGATGTAGTGAAGAGGAGGATCTGAGAGAGCGTGATGGGATGGAGATTTGTAGGAGGTCAGATAGATAAGGAGGGGCAAGGTTGTGGATAGATTTGAACGTGAGAAGTAGAATTTTGAAGATGATGTGTGATTTATCATGTCCTGGATGACTGAGAATCTTGACCAGCATTCTCCTCCAGTGCAGCTTTGTTCGGATGAAGCAGTTGGGACTCGTTAGAGCCTCACAGACACAGAATTGTGCAAACTTATACTGTAATCAGTTTCATGTGTTGGTTTTCTGCTGATGCTGATGAAGTGCACTGGAAAGAACATGCTGAAATAAAACAACGGTTACTGAAACAGTCCAGTAGCTGCAACTTTGTAATTCCAAGTAAAGAGGAAATTACAGGAAAGCTTCTGAAGAGCCAAGACAAATTTCATGGGGGTCTTGGCAGCCCTGGGGTGTGTGGGCTGTTGGCCCTGCTGCTGGCGGTCCTCGGGGTCCTGTCCCTCTGTGGTCTGGAGCTCAACGGGCCTGGCGGTCAGGCCTTGTCTTGGCCTCGCTCCTTGGGTGGAACCTGGGGAGCTGGGGGGCCCTGTTGGGTCAGCGGGGGAGCTGACTCCCTGCAGGAGCATTTGATCCTACAGTTATTTTTCTCCCCATCCCTCACCGCGCACCTCCACCCCCTTCATTTTTAAATTTCATACATGTAGGGATTTTGGGGCTCGGGTGTGCTACAACAATTTTACATCTCTGTTGTCAGAGCAACCTGGGACTCAATTTTATTATACACCTTAGGCTTAGACATTCACTCAAAACATCCTCATGACATTCACGTATAGGAACTTGGGGTGGGCACTATGGTTATGGGTGGTGGGATGACACTAGTCTTGCCCCCTGTGCCTGTGCTCACTTCCAATGATGCATTAGACAGTAAGGGTTTGGATTAGAGTTGTGGTGGAGGGGAAACTGGCATTATACCAGCCTCTGCTCCTTCTTCTTTCCTTTTTCAATTGCACTTTACAACAACACACATCAACAGCACATCTGGGGGTGGGGGGGTGTCGGGGTCATTTTATTTTTCTTTTGCTACCCCCTGGTTCCCTGGCTTCCATTCCGGGGGTGGGGTCCGGTAGAAGGGCAGGCTGTGACACCGAGGCCCGGGCACCGGGGACGTCCACCCTTCAGGCCCAGACCTGATAGGACCAGAGGACCCGAGCCCCACCAGGCAGCCACCAGGCCGAGCCGACACACGCCCAAGCGCCCAACCCCTGAAAGCGGCAGCAAGGTGTCCGGGCCTGGGGCTATGTCAGTGCAGCGGGCTCTTGCAGCAGGCTCCGGCGGGGGCCTGTGGGTTTGTCGCTGTTGGCCTCCGGGGGTCATTGTGTGTAGTCGCTGGTGGAGCTCGTCCGGTTCTCCCCCTTGGTCAGATCTGGGGAGAGGGTGAGTGGCTCGTCCTGTTCGGGTGGCCCTGGGGACTCTGGGCTTGGGGTCCTTCTTGGGGTCTTGGGCTTTGATCGCCCCTTCGTCTGCCTCGGGCCTTGGGGGGGCGGATCTCTGATGCTTCACGGTCGCTACTGAATGTTCTATTGGAGGAACCTTATTCACTTATGCATGTTCACAGCCACACACAAATGGATGCAGGGATGTATATGTAGATATCATATGCAGATATGTAGATGGATATGTGATATGAATGTATATGTATAATATATATTTGTAGGTATGGGTATGTTTATTTATGGAAATCTACTGCAAGGTCATGAATATTATTAGTCTTTATGCATGTGTATTTTGTTGCTGTGTTCTGTCATGTGCTTTGCAGGATTGCGGACGGATGTTGGGTGTGTTTGCCTTGTGCTCTTTTTGTGTATAATTGTTGTGTTTTGTTGTCTTACTTTTTATCTTTCCTTTCTCTCTATAAAAAAAATTCATATCGGTGTGAGAGGATGGCGGTAAGGTGAGAAGGGAGGCCATCTATAAAAGGAAAAAAAAAAAAANGTTGTCCTAGACTATGGGGGTTTTCGGGGCCTGGGGGATTGCCGGGGCGGGGCTGGCGCTGCGCCCTGCCTGGGGCTGTTTGGACTCCCTGAGCTTGGCTCCTGGGTGCCGTGGTTGGCCCGCTGGCCGGGGTGGCTGCTGGGGCCTGGCGGGTGGTGGGTTGGGGGCGTGCGCTTGGTTGTTGGTGGTGTGTGGGGATGGTCAGGGGCATTGCCTCTCCATGGAAGGGGTGTCCTCTCGGCTGGGCGTGGGTTGGTTCAGATCTTGGATGTCGGCTCCTCTCTGCCCCAGAATGAATGGACCTATCTCCTGGGTTTGGGCGGGGGCTGCCCCGTACATGTCTTGGACCTGGGGGGTATAGAGTGCGTATCGGGAATATAAATGGAATGTGTCGTTATTGTATGTCTTTGAGTGAGGGAGTGAGGGTGGGTCTTTGGGATTGTGTCTGTGTATGAATGGCTATTGGTCAGGCTGGGACTTAGAGTGCCCCCTCTTTGATACAGCTGGGGCAGCTTGGTGTCATGCCCCTACCACACGGCCCCCTAGTGGGATGTGCCCTTGCCTGCCGGTGAGCTTGGGGCCCTCGGTGTCGGGGGCTGGGCGTTGGGGGTGTGTCGGCTCAGCCTGGTGGCTGCCTGGTGGGGCTCGGGTCCTCTGGTCCTGTTGGTCCTGGACCTGGGGGGGGGGTGTCCTCGGTTCCCGGGCCTTGGTGCCTGGGGCTATGTCGGGGGCCTCACATGGACCCCGGTGGCCAACAGCGACATACTAACATGTCGCTGTTGGCCGCGGGGGTCATTGTGTGTAGTCGCTGGTAGGGCTCTTCCGGTTCTCCCCTATGGTCGGATCTGGGGGGTGGGTGAGTGGCTCATCCTGTCCGGGTGGCCCTGGGGGCTCCGCGCTCGGGTCCCTCTTGGGGTCTTGGGCTCTGGTCCCTCCTTTGTCTGCCTCGGGTCTTGGAGGTCGGGTCACTGATACTTCGCGGCCGCTATTGAATGTTCTATTAGAGAAGCCTTATACACTTATGCATGCTCACAACCACACACAAATAGATGCAGGGATGTATATGTGGGTATCGTGTAGATATGTAGATGTATGTGTGACTGCATATGAATGTATATGTATGTATGCGTATATGTGTAGGTATAGGTATATATATTTATAGAAATCTACTGCAAAGCCATGAATATTCTAAGTCTTTTATACATATGTATTTTGTTGCTGTGTTCTGTCATGTTCTTTGCAGGTTTACAGACAGCGGTCAGGTGTATTTGCCTTGTGCTCTCTTTGTGTATATTTATTATATTTTGTAGTCTCACTTTACGTCTTTCCTTTCTTTCTATCCTATTAAAAAAATCATAATGGTGTGAGGAGGATGGCTGTAAGGTGAGAAGGGAGGCCATCTTTAAAAGGAAATAAAAAAATAAAAAATAAAAAAAAGAATGCCTTTTTTTGATTTTATCATGTCCTGGATGACTGAGAATCTTGACCAGCATTCTCCTCCAGATTTGCAGCTTTGTTCAGATGAAGCAGTTGGGACTTGTTAGAGCCTCACAGACACAGAATTGTGCAAACTTATAATCAGTTTTGTGTGTTGGTTTTCTGCTAATGCTGATGAAGTGCACTGGAAAGAACATGCTGAAATTGTGAGGATGTCACCTGTTCATCACCTGATTCTCTTCTTAAATGTCCACAGGTGTCTTCCTCTTGTCTCGTTAGTGATGAGTAGTCTCTGTGACTTTCACATGAGGCAGAGCTGTTTTCCTGAGGCTGAAGTGGCAAGTCCTTGCACCTGACGTTAATAGAGCATTGTCCTTCCATGGTGCATGGTCTGCTTGTCTGCTCCACCTGCTCTCATATGGGCTCCTGCTTTGTCTGCACCAAGGGTCCCCTTTGGGGGCCTGGTAAGTTTTTGCTGCCTCGCCAGCAATTCATCCTGTGTGATGTTAGTGCAGTTCACTAATTGTCATTTTTGTCTCCGAGCCATCTGGTCCTCCTGTTTTGGGTCCATCCTTCCACGCCGGCCGGTCCAGATTCCAGCTAGAACCGGCCCTGGCGTTCCAGCGAATCCGGCTCCTGCCCGGATCGTGACAGAAATAAAACAACAGTTACCGAAACAGTCCAGTTGCTGCAACTTTGTAATTCCAAGTAAAGAGGAAATTACAGGAAAGCATCTGAAGAGCCAAGACAAATTTCCACAGCGTGCATGGAAATCATGTAATCCAGACTGTAAATTCTGCACACCAGCACCCAGACAAACATACCCACAGCCATACAAAATACACAAACAGACAAGCACACACCGGAGGGGTCTGCCATCAGGGATCTGATAAGGGGCTGATTTGGCTCCAGACCCTCGAGAAAAACTCGAACACAGGAAGTGATGCATCAAAGACACACAGAATGTGAACGCGTACAAGTTCAGATTAAAACAAGGACTCAAAAATCTAGATCAAAGAAAAAAAAAAGCTGGAGAAAATCTGAAACTGAGGCCTGAAGTTCTGCTGCAGTCTGACAGTCTGATAGAAACCATGTGTGCTGTTAGGCAACAGAGAACAAACAAGGATTTTACTTTTGCACATGCAGATAAATCTAAGCGGTTACGAGTAAACTGGAATAAAAGTTGTGACAAAAACCTTTGCAGGATGAATGCTTTTAACAATAATGTGAGGAGTCAACAAGCTGCAGCACTGGATATACAAATGTTGCTCTAACTACTGGTAAATCTAAAGACACAAACACTTTGGCCTCCTCCACTAAACACAGATCAGTGTGTTTTAAAGACAGCTTTAATGGTGTATATAATGAAACTTACTGAAAATAACAAGTTAAAAAATTACTGAGAGAACAGCAGTTCACGGTTCAAGGCTCTTTATAGTCATTTGCATCATATGTGGAACATGAGGTGGAATGAAATTGTGTACACAGGGTCCCAGTTACATCCAACAATAGCAAAAAAAAGAATATAAAGTTTAATGAGAAACAGTATACTGTACAAGGATATAAGATACAGTATATGCTAAACAATAATGTAAACTAATACAGTGTATTAAACAGCAGCCTGAACATGAGTCTGTGGTGAGTAGATGGCATGAATGTAGCAGCTTAAAAGCCAGAAATCAGCAGCATGGATAATCAGCAGCACAGATAAGTCACATAACACAACTACAGTAAAGTGGCATTACAGTGATTTTTCTGGTTACAGATTCATGAGTCTAACAGCCTCAGGGTAGAAGCTGTTCCTAAGTCTAGTGGTTCTACACGTAATGCTCCTCAGCCTCCTTCCTGAGGGGAGTGGGGCAAAAAGTGTGTGTGCTGGATGAGTGAGGGTCTTTCATGATGCAGGTGGCTCTCTTCCTGCATCTGGAGGTGTAAATGTCTGTGATGGTGGGGAGACTGACTCCAACATCTTCTGTGCAGCCTTCACCACTCTCTGCAGAGCTTTCCTTTCTGCAGCTGTGCAGCCTCCATGCCACACGTTGATGCTGGAGCACAGGATGCTCTCCACTGCACACCTGTAGAACGAGGTGAGGACTGAGTTGTTGATGAAGTGGTCAAAACAAAAAAACTACCCATGAACATTTAAATAAATAGATAAAAAAATGACCAAAAAATGTTTCTTGCAACAATAAGCAAATCATAATTTATCTGGAAACAAATGCTTAAAACTGACCTGAAGAAATAATCTTGATTTTGTCAAATGATTATCCTGTTTTGATGTGATGACACTGTTTTATAACTGTGTGATAAATAATTTATTACTAATAATAATAAACTTTATTTGTATAGCACCTTCCTACAATGCCTTGCATTGACCAAGGTGCTTAACAGGATAAAAAGATGAATAAACTGGAACAATAAATCAGTGAAAATAGAATAAAAAACAACAGTAATAAAAGAAGGCAATGGAAATAAAAATGCTACATACTAAAATACCAAAAGTAATAAAAGTTACACACTGAAAGCTTTTTTGAACAAGTGGGTCTTCAGTCTGGTTTTGAACAGAGTCAGATCAGAGGTGGCACGCAGCTCAAGGGGGAGGCTGTTCCAGGCTTTTGGGCCGGCAACAGAAAAGGACCGGTCTCCCCATTGTTTGTACCTTGAGCGAGGCACCTCCAGCAGGTGTTGACTGGCAGAGCGTAAATCTCTGCCGGGCTGATGGGCTTTCAAAAGTTCTGAGATGTACAGAGGAGCAAGTCCATTCAGAGCTTTGAAAACAAACAGCAGCAGCTTGAACTGTATCCTGAACTGAACCGGGAGCCAGTGTAGAGAGGACAGGACAGGAGTGATGTGTTCATATTTTCGTGTGTTGGTCAAAAAGCGCGCGGCAGAGTTCTGTACAAGCTGTAAACGGGAGATGGAGGATTGATTAATACCAACATACAAAGCATTACAATAGTCAAGTCTGGAGGTCACAAAGGCATGGATGGCCTTCTCCAGATCACCACGGCTGAGAAATGACTTGACTTTGGAGAGCAGACGGAGCTGGAAAAAGCTGGTCTTGACAACAGAACTGATCTGTTTATCAAACTTTAAGTTGGAGTCAAGCTGCACTCCAAGATTTCTGACCACCGGGTTGAAGTGGGGGAGGGGAAAACCAACACTGGGACTGGGAAGGATGTTGCTGGTGTCACCAGGTGCACCAAATAAAATGCATTCAGTTTTATCTGTGTTTAGGTGGAGGAAGTTTTGAGAGAGCCAGTGCTTAATGTCATTTAAGCAGTTGACAAGAGTGTTTGAACTGAGTGAGGGGTTGGGAGTGACTGGCAGATAGATTTGTAAATCGTCTGCATACATGTGAAAAGACAGGTTATGACGTGCAATGATTGATCCTAATGGCAGCATGTAAAGAGAAAAGAGGACTGGCCCCAGAATGGATCCCTGTGGTACGCCAGAGGTCAGAGGGGTTGATGAAGAGGAGGACAGATCGCCTATCATGACAGAAAAGGTTCTCCCAGTCAGGTAAGATTTGAACCACTCAAGCACAGCTCCCTGGAGGCCAACCTGCTGAGACAAGCGGTTGATTAGTACCTGATGGTCGACGGTGTCAAAAGCTGCTGAGAGGTCTAACATCACCAGCAGAACAGGGTTTTTTGCATCCAGGGACAGAAGAATGTCATTCTGCACTTTGAGCAGTGCAGATTCAGTACTGTGACGAGCTCGAAAACCTGACTGAAATTTTTCAAACAGGTTGTTGAGCTCTAGAAAAGATTGAAGTTGAATAAAAACAATCTTTTCTAGGACCTTTGATAGAAATGACAGATGGGAAACTGGTCTGAAATTAGAGAGAGCTGTAGGATCTAGGCCTGGTTTTTTGAGAAGAGGCCTGACCACAGCGTGTTTGAAAGCAGATGGCACATAACCTGAAGTTAGACAGCTGTTAATAAATGACAAAACACAAGGACCAATTACATCAAAGGACTGTTTGAACATTTTAGAGGGAATGATGTCCAGAGAACAGTTTGTTGGTTTCATCTGCTGAACCACCTTGGTGAGGTTAGGCAGTGAGACCAGGTCGAATTGGTCAAAAACAGCTGTGGTTATTGCAGAGGCACAAGACTGGATGGTGTTTGATGGGCTGACAATGACAATTATTAAGTGTTTACAAACCATGAATTACCTGTTTATGAAACAATAATACATCCTTTATAAAGGTCCTTTTATGTAAAGTGTTAAGGTGGCTCACTTGGTAGAGCTGTTGCCTCTCAGCGAGAAGGCCACCGGTTCAAATTCTGGCCCGGGATCTTTCTGGGTGGAGTTTGCATGTTCTCTTCATGGGTTTTCTCCAGGTACTCTGGTTTCCTCCCACAGATCAAAAACATGCATGTTAGACTGATTGGTAACTAAATTGTCCCTAGATGTGAGTGAGAGAATGAATGTTTTTTTTGTCTCATTTGTCTCTGATGGACTGGAGATCTGTCCAGGGTGTCCCCTGCCTCTCGCACAGTGAAAACTAAATATGGGAACCAGTGACCCCTGTGACCAAAAAAAGGAAGAAGTGGGTAAAGATAATGGGTGTATGTATGGGTGCTATTGTTGTTTAGCGCTGAAAAAATAAAATTTCTACATGGAGGGGAGGGCCACAATAATAAACACTAGCAGACACAGCTGGGGGGTAAAACTGTTAGAATATGTCCTTGGATATCCGATAAGAACAATATTGTTGCTCTGAATATTGTTTTTTAAAACTCTATCTCCATCACCCGCTTCAGATGTTATCAGTCCATTTTATGGGCGTTATCATCAGTTATCATCCGCATAGTCTATCGGAGAAACTGTCCAATCTACCTCCTAGCATGTTTAAAATAACGTTATCAGCGTTTTAATGGCTGTGAGTAGGCAGCGTGTTTTTGTAAACCTGGAAGTGTAGTGTTTTTTTTCCAGCTTATGTAACCTTTTTCCTAAACCTAACCTTTAACCTGACCCAGAGGACCAACCCTGAACCTAACCCCCTTACCCTAACCCAGACCCTAAACCTAACACAAGAGGCTTTACTCTAAACTTTAAGACGTAGCAAAAGACGGAGCCTGCTGTCATCGCTTGTAACGGTGATAACGTACCTTTAAACCTCCTAGGAGGTAGAGGAGGGGCAATCTGACCGATACGAATGAGGGTGATAACAGATGATAGCGCCCATTTAATGGACTGATAATTCTACCACTTATCTGTAGTCGGGTCATGAAGGCAACGGGTCCAGGAGAGAAACCCAGACCTCCCCCTTTCGTCAGAGACACTCTCCAGCTCCTCCTGGGGGACCCAGAGGTGTTCCCAACCTAGAAAAGATGTACAATCCCTCCAGACAGTTCTGGATCTGCCCTGGACCTCCTCCCAAGGACATGTCCAGAAAACCCCCAAAGGGAGGCATCCAGGAGGCATCCTGATAAGATGAACCACCTCAACCGACTACTTTTGTTGTGAAGAAGCAGCGGTGATATGAAGGGCCAATCCAAGCCCCCATAGATAATAATAATAATGAATTCAATTTATAATGCACTTTTCATTAATAAAAATCTCAAAGTGCTACAAAGTGTAACAAAGCAAAGATCAAAATAAAACAAGTGATAAAATCAAATAAAATCAATAATAATATCGACTAAGATCAAAGATAAAATCATGTGGAGGCAGAATAGGCTTGCTTAAAAAGAAAAGTCTTTATGCTGCTTTTAAAGTCAACCAGTGACTGTGGAGCTCTCAGGTCGTCAGGGAGGGAGTTCCACAGGCGGGGGGCAGCCACACAGAATGCTCGGTCTCCCATGGTCCTCAATTTGGTCCGAGGAATATGAAGGAAATTACTGTTCTGTGATCGTAGAGACCGGGTGGATGAATATGGTGCAAGAATGTCCTTTAGATAGTCAGGTGAAGTTCCGTGTAAGCATTGATGGGTAATGAGAGCAGTTTTGTACTGAATTCTGTAGGTGACAGGAAGCCAATGGAGGTTATGGAGAATGGGTGTAATATGTTCAAATTTACGAACTCTCAACAGAATCCTTGCGATTCATCCTTTCTATAAGACTCAGGCTAAAGTTTTTTTTCCTATCCTGATCCAAACCTCATTACTACAGATAAGGGTGTATGTGGGCATAATGTACACTTCCAGTAAGTTTTTAGCTTATTCTGAGAGTTTAAACATGGCAAATGGACTTTTGTTCTTGTTTCTTCAAGATGTTTCACAATTCATCTGAAAGCTTCTTCAGTTTGAACCAGGGTGTCTGAAGATTTCATGTGAGAAGTGAAACGTCATCAGGAAACAAGAACCAAGGTCCACTTGTCTAGTTAAAACTGACACATTTTGGATGATGGTAAAAGTCTTCTTCTGCAGCAATTCCGACTGTGCAACAGTTTTAACTTCTTTCTAAACTGTCTTTTTTTGCGTTATATCTTAGTGTACATCTTAGATCCATGTATATTTTTGCTATTTTTGGGTGTAACTGGAACCTTGAGTACATAATTTCATTCCACCTCATGTACCACATGAGATGCAAATAGCAATAAAGATACTTGAACTTTCACAACACCTCCTGATTAAAAGAGGACTGTAGGAAATGCATCAATTTTTGAGGTGACTGCCTTGAGCTATGGCCGCAAGATTTTCTGTGCTTCTCGTGGTGGCCATTCACAAACTCGGTGGTGTACACCCTGAGTTAGGGGGCTGTCAAGCTGAAGAAGGAGTCCTATCAGGCTTTGTTAGCTGGTGGGACTCTTGAGGCAGGTGAGGAGTACCAGAGGGCCAAGTGGTCTGCAACCTTGGCGCAGCCTTGGTTATTGCTGAGGCAAAAGCTCGGATGTGGTAGGAGTTTGGTGAGACTTTGGATAGAGACTCTTGGTCAGCTCTGGCAAACCATCAGGTGGCTGAGGAGGGGAAAGCAGAGCTTTACTAACATTGTGTTCAGTGAAGCTGAGGTCCTGTTGACCTCAACCAGTGACGTCATCAGGTGTTCCACCGGCACGTCTTTCATTGAAGAAGCTGAGCCGGGGGACTTCAGAGTTTGTCTGGCTATAATTGTGGCTGAGGTCGCCAAGAGTGGCAGGGCTCCAGGGGTGGATGAGATCTGCCCTGATTTCCTTAAGGCTCTGGATGTTGTGGGGCTGTCTTGGTTCGTATGCTTTTGCAACATCCAGTAGACATTTGGGGGCCATGCCACTGGATTGGCAGGTGGTTCCCCTCTTCAAAAAAGGGGACCAAAGGATGTGCTCCCTGGTAAGGTGTATTCTGCGGTACTGGAGAAGCGAGTTCAATCATTGGTCGAACTTCAGATCCAGGAGGAACAATGCCGGTTCTGTCCTGGTCGTGGAACAATGGATTAGCTCTTTATCCTCACTAGTGTCCTCCAGGAGTCATGGGAGATTGACCATCCAGTCTATAGGTGTTTTGTGGACTTGGAGAAGGTGTTCAACCATGTTCCTTGGGGTACACTGTGGGCGTGATCCACAAATTTGGGATTGGGTGTCACATTTTTGCCCCCTTTTCCTGCCAAAGTCTGTTGTTTTCATGTTTTGTTTATCTTCCAAGTTCATTGCAGCTCTTGTCACCTTGCACCACTCCTACTCTGCCCTGTGTAGTGATACAGGGCTTCATCTCTGACTTGGATTTACACCCTTTCACTGATTCTCTCAGTGGGACACTTTAACACTGTTTTATTTTAATAGTTTGAATCAAAACACGTTATTTCAGAACTTAGAGACTTCCTTTTAATTTGTGTTAATTCAGAATATATCATCAGAATAACCTTCTGTCATTTTTATGATCATTTGTTATTCGTATGAGCAGTGTTATTTTTAATATGCTGATGTATTCTTAATATGTGGAACAGGAATTAGAATGCTGTCCAAAGTTGAGAATTATGTCAAGTTGAACTTTTCAGATTTGTTTTACAAAAGTTAAGACGTTTAATCAGTAATCTCTATAACTGGCGACAGGTTTCTGTCTCTTTTCTAAACACTTTAACTGAATAATCTTCACTCCTATAAAGCTGCTATATGTAGTTTTTGGAACACGCTGGAACTTAGAAACATTTTGAACAGAGACACGTTTCTGGTCCCTCCCCCTTGCTCTCGGCTGAACTTATGCTCAGCCTCCATAGCTCCGCCTCCACTGCATGTCCTGTCGCAGCCGCTGCAAATTTCTGTGTTTATATGTTAATAAAACGTTCTAAAGAATAAAATAAAAACATGGAGCGCTGGTCCAGCACACCAGAACACCAGGAAATCTGCAGAGCCTCGCGCAGCCACGTTGAACCCGAGTTTAATTCGCTCGTGACAAATTCATTCATTTCCTCATCATTTCAGTCATGGAGTCAGCGGAGGAGGAAGCAATCACTTGACTTTTGGCAAAAAAACAAAAGAAAAGTCCAGATCAGGGATGAAGAAGGGGAATTAATTACATTTGTGTCACATTTCAAGATTCAAGATTCAAGAGCTTTTATTAACATTGCACCAGTTGTTACCAATACAACGTGATTATGTATGCACAGTCAACCCGAGATGGAGAGTGTGTAAAGCTGCTGCTTATTCAGAACACATGACATGTTCTTCAGCGCGGCCTCTCTCATCCGTTTCGGGATGAAGGTCAAAGGTGTGAAAAAAGGAAAGTACCATTGAGGGTCACAGCGTTGGTATTAAAAAAAATGTATCACATTTTGTCTGCCAAGACACCGCATGACACAGTAAAAACTATACCAATAAGCACATTTAGACAGTTACATGTTGCATGTTGAGACTGAGGCAGGGAGGATTCTGTCCATGAGACACCAGATAGCGACAGTCTGACCAGCCGGCCTCCGATAACGCTCATAGAAAAGTTCTCCGGGGGGGGGGTAGCAGACAAGACAAAGAGCAGCTGTTTTGTCCACAGTAAAGCACATCTCAGGAGAAATTAGATATCCAGCCTTTTTCAAGGCTGTTTCCAAGGGAGTCAGATAAGAATTGACAAATATTTTCATTTCAGGCTCACATTGTAATTTCTGTAGCCTTCAGTCTGTAAGGGCGACTCTGTTTCAAGTGATCCAATTCGGGACTTTTTCCACTGATCCAAGCTCTGACCTCAGATGTTGACCACAGCGTGCAGAGTCCCAGTCCGAGGGTGATCTGTTCACCCTCTGGATAAGCTCGCAAACAGCTGATTTCTCGAGATCACCGCGCAGATCGGACGTCGGGTGCTCCAGGCATTAAGTCCTCCTGAAGTCTCCCTCCTTTGCGATAGACCAGTGCTCCACAAATGCCAAAAAACAAAGCGCTGCCATCATTATCCAATATAAACCAGATTCTTCACCTCCACAGAGCACAGCACAGAGAGCGAGATGCCCACCATCCACAGGAATCCATGGCGTATCCTCTTCGTCACTCTATGTGGGTGGACCGGCTCCCCTTTGCCGCTCTTCTGTAGAAATCTTGTTCGTAGAATCGAATGCCCAAACCTCCAATCCATCTTAATTTGCGTTCGAGGTGCTTAGCTGAGGAGCTGCAGGCAGCAGGGGGGGGAAGGACGGGAGAGGGAAGGACTAGCGACTGCCTCCGTTGAGAGCCAAGGTTGAAAAAANGTCACATCAGTCCAAATATGGCTAATAAAGTGGAAAAAACCATAAATATGTTGCTCCGCTGTATACGTCACATCTATTATGCGTCACCACTGATGTGTTGCGTTTGTTACGCATCACTGCTGACAACCTGGAAATGTGGGCTGGTGTTGTGCCAAAAATCGAGAGGCTGCCAAATGGTAGCCGTGGGAGTATGTACAGGAGGACTTTAACAAGAATTTAACAAGATTAAGATTTAAAAACAATTATTTGTTTGCTCAAAATTATAGTAAAGGGCGTCTCAGTCTAATATTTGCTTAATAAATGCACTTTGACGGTCAAATCAGCTGCATTTCAAATCTAGATTTGCGTAAGCGAGCACGCGCAGAGGGACAAGCCGCTGTTCATTTCTTCGAAATTTAACAAGAAAAACACCTAAAAACAATTATTTGTCTGCTTGACGTTATAGTAAATATGTGTTTCAGTCTAACTTTTACTTAATTACTTTTACTTACACCTCTCAGAAGAGTGCAGACAGGGAGGAAAAAAGGAAGAGGATCGCTGTGCATTTCTTCGAAATTTAACAAGATAATCACCTAAAACAATTATTTGTTTGCTCGAAATTTTAGTAAAGGTGCGTCTCAGTTGAACTTTTACTTAATAAATGCACTTTAAAGGTCATATTTGCTGCATTTTGCCAGGGTGGTGAAGCGAAATGAAGCTGATTTGACGGTTGCTCCAGGCAGCTAGCAGAAAGAAGGTGGCAGGCTATGGCAAGCCAACTGTGTCATTAAGGGCTGGTCAAGATTCTCAGTCATCCAGGACATGGTAAATTCAAAAAAGTTCAAGACAAAAATAATAAAGTACAAAGTATAATAAATAAAGTCCAGTTGTTTTTGTCTTGAACTTTTTTGAATTTGTCATTATAGCCACTTTACCCATTACATGATAAAACGGCATGCCTTACTGCTACTGCTACTCTGCTGCCATCTAGTGGCTGAAAATGGTAGTGTTCTTTTTTTTCCTTTCTTCCCCCAGTCAGAATGAATGAAACCAGTCATATCTCAGCCAAAAATTGGTTTATAAAAATGGGGGGGGGAAATTCATTAATATGTTGCTTTGGCCTATAAGTCAGAGTCAGAGAGTCTTTATTGTCATTTGCACCGCATGTGGTACATGTGATGAAAACGAGATTATGTACACGGGGTCCCAGTTACATCCAACAACAAATGCAAGAGAAAAACAGTAATAACATCTAGAATTAACTAAGAAAAACATCAACTAGTAATACACTAAGCTTAATATAGTGGGAATAAACAGCAGCACGAACATGAGTTTGTATGAGCAGATGGTCACAGATGAACACAGATGAACACAGCAACAAGAAAACAGATCAGCATCAGCACAATGTGATATTTTGCAGTGTTTATTTTTTTATTTTATTTTTATTTATTCATGAGTCTAACAGCCTCAGGGTAGAAGCTGTTCCTCAGTCTAGTGGTTCTACATTTGATGCTCCTCAACCTCCGTCCTGAGGGGAGTGGGGCAAAGAGTGAGTGTGCTGGGTGAGTGAGGTCTTTCATGATGCAGGTGGCTCTTTTCCTGCATCTGGAGGTGTAAATGTCTGTGATGGTGGGGAGACTGACTCCAACAGACTTCTGTGCAGCCTTCACCACTCTCTGTAGAGCTTTCCTCTCTTCAACTGTGCAGCCTCCATGCCACACGTTGATGCTGGAGCACAGGACGCTCTCCACTGCACACCTGTAGAACGAGGTGAGAACTGGGCTGCTCAGACCAGCACGTCTCAGCCGTCTGAGGAAGTAGAGTCTCTGATGACCTTTCTTGATCAGGCTGGTGGTGTTGTTGCTCCAGCTGAGGTTATCATTCATGTGTACACCCAAGTATTTGTAGCTGGAGACCACTTCCACTGCAGACCCACCTATTTTCAGTGGGGCGTGGGTGTGTTTGTTCCTTCTGAAGTCCACAATCATCTCCTTTGTCTTCTTCACATTCATGTGAAGATTATTCTCTTTGCACCAGCTCTCCAGGTGTTCCACCTCCTGTCTGTAGCTGGACTCATCATTGTTTGTGATGCATCCCACCACCGCTGTATCATCTGCAAACTTAACAATATGACAGCCTGGAAGTGTGGCTGTACAATCATATGTGAGCAGAGTGAACAGAAGGGGGCTCAGCACACATCCTTGAGGAGAGCCAGTGCTGAGGGTTATGGTGGAGGAGGAGAAGTTGTGGATCTTCACGGACTGTGGTCTGTTTGTTAAGAAGTCTAGTACCCAGTTACAAATAGAGGGGCTTAGTCCAAGTGTAGATAGTTTGTCTATCAGAGTTTGGGGGATCATGGTGTTGAAAGCAGATGTGAAGTCCACAAAGAGCAGACGCACGTATGAGTCCTTCTGATCCAGGTGGGTGAGAGCAGTGTGGACCACGGAAGAAATGGCGTCCTCTGTTGATCGGTTCTCACGGTATGCGTATTGATGAGGGTCCTCATTGATGTTGACGGTTGCCTTGATGTGGGACATGACCAGTTTCTCAAAACATTTAGCGACTATCGGGGTGAGGGCCACTGGTCTATAGTCATTCAGACCAGTCACTGTGGAGCTCTTTGGGACTGGGATGATGGTCGCGGTCTTCAGGCAGGTGGGAACTGACTCCAGTGCAAGTGAGGTGGTGAAGATGTCAGCCAGCACCTCACAGAGCTGGTCCGCACATTCCTTCAGAACTTTCCCTGGGATGTTGTCTGGTCCGGTTGCTTTATGAGGATTAATCTTTCTGAGACTGCCTCTCACTTCTGCTGCGGTCACTCTGAGATGCTCTTCATCTGGTGATGAGGTGAGTCTGGTGCTAGCTGGTCTGTTTGGATCATCAAAACGTGCATAAAACTTATTGAGGGCATCAGGCAGAGATGGGTCCCTGGGGCATTGTTTGTTCTTGCCTTTGTAATCTGTTATGCATTTAATACCCTTCCACATGCTCCGTGGGTCTTGTGAGGTGAACTGTCCCTCGATCCTCTGTGCATACGTGGCCTTGGCCTTCTTAATGCCATCCTTCAGTTCATTCCTGCTCTTTCTCAGCTCCTCTTTATCTCCTGACTTGAATGCAGTGTCCCTGGCTGCTAGCAAGGCGTGAACTTCTTTATTTAACCAGGGTTTCCGGTTCGGGTAGGATTTAACATATTTTTTTATGGATACATTTTCAGAGCATGTACTGATGTAGCCCAGGACTGAGGAAGCATAGAGATCCAGGTCAACTGAGCTCCCTTCAGTAGCTGCTTCTCTGAAAACAGACCAGTTTGTCTTCTCAAAACAGTCTCTCAACATGGGGGAACTATCTTGAGGCCAGATTCTTATCTCTCTTTGTTCCGGCTTGGAGCGCCTGAGTGGGGGGAGTTGTCTTGGGGCCAGGATCAAAGAGCCGTGATCGGAAGCTCCGAGCGCTGGGCGTGTCTTCGCCGTGTACGCCCCCTTTACATTAGTGTAGACTTGGTCAAGCGTTTTATCTCCTCTCGTTGCTGTGAAGACGTGTTTATTGAAGGCTGGGAGGGAGACTTGAAGATCTACGTGATTGACGTCTCCGCAAACAATGAAGAGCCCCTCAGGATATTTACACTGCAGCGAGGTGAGTAAGTCATGAATTTCTCCCTGGGCGTCATTAGCATTAGCATCGGGTGCTATGTAAATAACTGTTATTAAAATCACAGCATGGTCGCGAGGAAGGTAATGCGGCCTACATCTTACTGTGATCAACTCGATGGCAGCTGAACAAAGCCTTTTAATCACGGAACAGTTCGTGCACCAGTCTTTGTGCACGTAAATACAAGCAGGGCATATAAATGATACAAAAACTGTGACTTATAGGGCAAAAAATATGGTAATCAGTTCAGCATCAGCTTGTCTAACTTTTAACATTACTTAAAATTAATAACAGCATTTGTCTTCAATTAAAAAAAGCAAATTAATCATACATTTAAATTTCAGTTTTAATACCATGAAACTGTAGTATTGTTGCTCAAAATCTTAGATGAGTCCATGCCCACACTCCTAATGACTTAAATGAGCACGTATTCTTTAAAAATGTAGTTTTGTTTAGATGAATCCTAATTTTATAGTCTCTCTTGTTTTGTCTGGACTTTAAGTTAGCTCAGCACAACCTAATGATACAGCAACTTTGTGTAGCATCATGATCCAGTTTTCCACTGTAACAACACCCGTTGCTTTATCACACTGGATAAAAGGCCAAACTTTTTGAAGTTGTCAGTTTATAAGAATGAACTAAAGCCCTCTAAGAAAGTTAAATATGACCAGCAAAGTTTCTTTTGAACTGGATGTAAAGCTCTACTTCTGTTACTTGTGTCCTCCAGCTGTGATAAACAGACTATGCAGTAACTCACAGATGTTCTACCAGAAAGTCTAAGAAACAACAACGTCTTGTAATATCACAGACATTTAGGAGGAGATAACAGCTCAGACGATCATGGCTGAAGTAATGGCAGAATCATTACCATCAATGAGCTTGTAGAGCTGAGCGCCTGCAGTGGTGACAGCCGATTCACTCCTTCGGGATCCTTTCCGGTAACGGATCTTGTAGCTGATGATCTCCCCGTTCTGCCCGCCGAGGGGTGGGGGTTGCCACCGGAGCATGATGCTCTGAGGGGAAAACAAAGGATGTTACATTTAGCACATCTGGGCCTGCAGTTGTAAAGGTGACCTCACAGTTTAGCAGGTACCACATTCCCACAAGCCCCAGCGGCAAAGGCCTTTGTAGTTACAGTCTGTGAGCTCCCTCCGTCTCTCTTGTACAACCCCCTCCTCCTGACGGTGGTGCAAACAGGAAGGCGTCAGAAAGTTAAACACCCCTTTGAGCACGAGCGCAAACTGATGCATTATGAAGAAGTAACCATGGAAAATAAAAGGAGGTGTCCTGATGCGCCATGTTTCCTGATGTCTGTGTGATTGGGCCAGGCCTGCAGAGAAGTCGGAGAGATGAATGTGGGGCTTTGCTGGCAGGCTGTGTGTTTAAAGAGCTAGGTGGGGGGCGGCTCAGCATGAGAGAACCGTTAATTAACGCTTCCTCACCGTCACACAGATGCACACACAGCCCGAGTACATGTTCGGGGCTCACGCAAGCTCCTCCCCTGCCGAGACGAGGGAATTGAGCAAATTAAAACTGGGTTAAGTGTGCTCAATTATTTTCATTTTTCTCATTACGCTACAGGCGCAGACTGGAATGTGTTGCTTTTCTCTCGTCTTCTCCCCCGTCAGGGAAAAAATAAATACATAAATAAACTGTTTAATTGTGTGGACGCTTATGAAGCATGCAAACTTCTGTGATCCATTGCTCTTCTGTACGTTGTTTGGCACCATTCTCGTCCTGCACTTTTCAAACTACAGTATTTCAACAAATCATAAATCAAAACATTCAGCTCTTGCAGGACAATCCTGCTATGACGTTTGGTATTGGTACAACTTTAGCGTTTTGAAATATTTAGCCTTTTCTGTCACTTTTTCTCTAAGAAAATGAATTGATTCATGTTAACTTTAGATGTATTTACAACCTTTTACTGCTCCTTTCACATTTTGTTCTGCTTCAGCTTCTTTCCGCTTTCTTGTACAACTTTGTACAACTTACGACTGAGAGAAACACAATTTCAATCCTGTGTATGTCCTGTACATATTGCAGTTCTGACAATAAAGTTGACTTTGACTTTTGACTTTGACTTAAACCTTTTTCAACAAGTTTCAGCTAATTTCAGCTGTGTTTTCATCCGTTTGTGCTCCTTTGAGTCCTTTCAGCTTCTTTCTGATAACTACAACATTTTTGTGCTTCTTCTAACTTTTTTCTGCTAATTTCAGCCTTTTAAGCCCCTTTCAGCTGATTTCTGCACATTTCTGCTATTTACCATTTAGCTGTTCTTATGCTAATTTTAGCTTTTTCAGCTAATTCCACATTTTTTGCAGTCCTTTAAAAAATTTTCAGCCTAAAGGGCGAGATACACTCGCGCGTCCTCACGATACGCCAATACGCAGCGTACGTATGCCCCGTACGCAGCGTAGCCCCGCGTAGCCCCTCAGGGCAAGTACGCGCAAAGGTATTTTTTTACTACGCATACGCGATTCGCATACGCGATGCGCGGTGTCTGACCTAAACTTCCCCGGCGCCGGACTGTTTTGTATGTTACACAAATGAAATAAATTCCTCTTTTTTATCGCTGATCGGGCCTTTTCTTTTGTTTTTTTGCCTAAAGTCAAGTAACCGCTTCTTCCTCCGTTCACTCGATGAATGAAATGAATGAATTCAGGTCCTACCTGGGTGCGCGATGTTTTATATATTCCCTGGTGGGCTGTGGTGGGCTGTGGGCTGCAGGAAAAGCACTCCCTGTTATTATTTTTATTTCTGAGAGAACTTTTTATAACATATATAGTAGAAAGACCGTATCAGAACACCGCAGAAGTCTGAGCGAGCTGCTCACGATAGGTTTCACTTTGAGCTGACTGAAATCTGTCAATCATTTCAGTAGGCGTGTCAAAGTGACCAATCAGCGAGCTCAGTTGAGTCCTCTCCGTGGAGCGAAAAACTAGCGGAAGTGACGATCGGAAGTGACGGTACGGAGGAAATGACGTAGAATTTGGAGCGAAAACACGAGAATCTACGCGAGAACATCAGCCGGGCTGTAGCAGAGGCTCCGTATACGCGCGTATACGGGCGTATACGCGCGTATACGGAGTCTGCTTCACTGTATCTCGGCCTTAATTCAGAAAAAAAAGTGCTCTCTCCACTTCTTTCTGGGAACGTAAGCTTTTTTCTGTTTTTTTTGCTACTTTTCAGCTGTATTTACTCATTTCAGCTTTTCTTCAGGTAATTTCCACTTTTTTGTGCTAATTTCTGTGTCTTTTTGGGCAAACATCTTCTTTCTGTTTTTTTCTGCTAATCTAAGCTTGTTCAAAATTTTCAGCTAGCTTTTTAGCATTTTTGTAGATAATTTCGACAGTTTTCATAAAAAATTAAGTTTTTTGTAGTAATTTCTGCTACTTTCAGCCTAATTAACTGCTTTCTACTACTGGTAATTTCATCTTGCTATGCTGCTTTTAGCTTTTTCTTCTAGTTTCAGCTTTTTCTGATCTTTCAGCTACTATTTGAGGAGTTTATTGAGGAGTCTCCAGGCTCGAACCAGCAGACTGAGAGACAGCTCTGTTCATCAGGCAGTCAGAATGCTAAACACTCTGCCTGCTCTGCCTCCCCTCCCATTTGAACTGCCTTAACACAAAAAACTTTCTCACACATTACCACTCAACACAAAGATTTTAACACTGGACTCTGTGTCATCAAACGGGTTATTCACTAAACTCTCGGTCATGTGCTCATTCAGTTTGCACTACTTCTCATATTTGCACTAATGTTTGTATTACATTACTGCCTATAGTCATACTACTGTTTACATTCACTGTTTACATTTATTAATACTGTTTACATTTATTACTACTGTTTACATTTATTACTACTGTTTACATTTACACTACTTTTATATCTACACTACTGCTGATACATATACAGTATTCTCTGACTAGCCTTATCTAAGGATGCCAAATGTGCCTTATGTGCCTTACTGCATATGCCACTTTGCCTCTATACCAACATCAACTACCTCATACATATACTGTGTACATTAACTCATATGCTGCTGTGCCACTCTTTGCAAATGTCAATGCTAGAACCTTCAGTTTATTTTATAGATATACTTTTTATTTATACTACTATGAAAAAACTCAGGACAGTATTACACTTTTATTATTTCATTTTATGCTTATGTTCATTGGGTGTTTGGTGTTTTAAGGGTGTTTGGTGTTTCAGTGTTGGTGTAAATTTTCATACTTTTATACTACTATGAAAAAACTCAGGACAGTGTTACACTTTTACTATTTTATGCTTATGTTTATTAAATGTTTTAGTGTTTAGATGGTTACTGTTGCACCGAGGGACTGAGAGAAACGCAATTTCAATCCTGTGTATGTCCTGTACATATTGCAGTTCTGACAATAAAGTTGACTTTGACTTTGACTATTCCTACGCCCCATGACGCTTTGCGCGAAATGTGCACACGACTTCCGGTTGACCGGAAACACCGTTTGTTTACATGCGAGTAATACAGTTGAAGACAGTCCAAACTTTGTTGTTTTAGTTCATTAAAAATGTGGGAACACCACTCGTTTTGTTAAAAGAGGAGGGACAAATAAAAAGAAATTACAGATGTTACCTGATCGCGCAGACATAATTTAAAAATACATAAATAGCGAACGCGTTTGCTCCGGCCTCTCGGCTAAGGTTTATTAGCAGCTAACTCGGCTAAAAGTCACGGTCGCGTCTGAGATCTATCGTTTTAAGACAGTAAATCTTCCAAAACTCTCATTAATAAACCCTCCCCGAATAAAAAGATGTTACCTGATCGCGCAGACATAATTTAAAAATACATAAATAGCAACGCGTTTGCTCCGGCCTCTCGGCTAACGTTTGTTAGCAGCTATCTCGGCTAAAAGTCACGGTGTTCTGTAACACCGGTCGCGCCTGACATATATCATTTTAAGACAGTAAATCATCCAAAACTCTCATTAATAAACCCTCCCTGAATAAAAAGAAATTACAGATGTTACCTGATCGCGCAGACACAGCCATAGAGAAGGATGCAGGAACACTCTTTCTTTGTTTTGGGTCCGTGTTGAAAACACTGTTGTTTTAGCCAAAGATTTAGCTTGGTCCGGTTGTTGGTGCAGCCGCGAACAGCACAGCAGGTACCTGAACCCCGGTAGGACATTTCAGTAAACGTTCCGTTTAAACAAAAGCTGTGTTTGCTCCGATAAAATGAATGAAAATAACTTTCAAAAACACCCGCGATCCATACTCCGCCTATGGAATACAGGCACTTCCGGTGTCGGACAGGAAGTACAATGCACATTCGTTTCTGCAGTGACACCCTCAGGAATATTGTGGATAGAGCACTTAAAACAGCAACCATGCCAACCAAAGTGCTAAACAAACAAACAACATACAACCATATGACCATAAGTGAGGGTTGGAGTGAAGACCAGTAAATCCAATGTCAATGGTTTGTCCTGTTATAACTGCTCCCCCTCACTGTCTCCTAACTCAATTGATAATAAAGCTTTTCGGATGAGAAGCGAAACGTCTTGTTTGTTACAAATAAAGTCCAGTTGTTCTGTATTGAACGCCTTTTTTTGACCAGTAAATCCAGAACTACGCCTTTAGACTCGGCTTTCTTCAGCACAGCCAACCGAAACGACGCCCTCATTACTGAGCTCGATGCACTGATCTCTTTCACGCTCCGTCCTACCATCGCTCGTAAACGGGACGCCCAGATATTTGAACTCCTCCACCCGAGGCAAAAATCCCCACTTTCCTGACCTGGAGGGGGCTTTCCACCCATCTCCAGGTCAGAACTTTGGCCTCAGACTTGGTGCATCTTCTCACTCTGCTGTGAACTGCCCCAGTCCACGCTGAAAGTCTTGGCTCAAAGACCAACAGAGCCACATACAGCAGAAATGAGACCCTGAGGTTCCCAGACCAGATGAGATCCTGTCCATGAAGACCACCAACAGGACCAGTGACGAGGGACAGCCCTGGTAGAGTCCAACCCACAATGAGAACGAGCTCGACTTTGTTCCAGAGCTCCTGGTTTGACTCTACAAGGACTGGAGAGCTCTTCAAAGCAACCCAGGCATAGTCCTGCAGCCTCAGAGAGCATGGTCATACACCTCCAGGTCCACAGAACCCATGTAGACTGGAGTCAAACTCCCATGACCCTCTGCAGTTCTGCAAGGGTGAGGTCTGTTCCACGACCGGGACAGAAGCCACACTGCTCCTGAATCCGAGGTTCGACTGTTGGTCCAGTTTTGTCCCCATGAGAAGCTGAAAGGATGAGGTGAAGTAACTAAAGCATTTCAGAGACTGCAGGCTTCTTGTGCCTGGTTGGTGTCTTCTATCTCTCCATTAAAACGTTCCACACTCTGAGGTACTTGATGCCACATTCTCTCATAAAGTCAGGAGATGTCAACTTATCTGTTATAAAGTGGTGGTTTCTGAAATAAACGAGATGTCAAACCTGCAGCCGTAAGCCCCGTGTTCAAATGGACCCACAATGTACACAACACTGTGTACATTTGTCAGAGTCAGAGAGAATTTATTGTCATTTGCACCGCATGTAGTACATGTGTTGAAAACGAGATTATGTACACAGGGTCCCAGTTACATCCAACAACAAATGCAAGAGAAATACAATAATAACATCTAGGATTAACTAAGAGAGACATCACATCAGCTAGTAATACACTAAGCCCTAATGTAGTAGAAAAACATCATTATAAACAGCAGCACGAACATGAGCAGATGGTCACAGATGAACGCAGCAACAAGAAACAGATGGTCACAGATGAACGCAGCAACAAGAAACAGATCAGTACAGTATCAGTATGATGTGACATTTTGCAGTGTTTATTCTTATTATTTATTTATTCATGAGTCTGACAGCCTCAGGGTAGAAGCTGTTTCTCAGTCTAGTGGTTCTACATTTGATGCTCCTCAACCTCCGTCCCGAGGGGAGTGGTGCAAAGAGTGAGTGTGCTGGGTGAGTGAGGTCTTTCATGATGCAGGTGGCTCTTTTTCTGCATCTGGAGGTGTAAATGTCTGTGATGGTGGGGAGACTGACTCCCACAGACTTCTGTGCAGCCTTCACCACTCTCTGCAGAGCTTTTCTCTCTGCAACTGTGCAGCCTCCATGCCACACGTTGATGCTGGAGCACAGGACGCTCTCCACTGCACACCTGTAGAACGAGGTGAGGACTGGGCTTCTCAGACCGGCTCGTCTCAGCCGTCTGAGGAAGTAGAGTCTCTGATGACCTTTCTTGATCAGGCTGGTGGTGTTATTGCTCCAGCTGAGGTTATCATTCAAGTGTACACCCAGGTATTTGTAGCTGGAGACCACCTCCACCGCAGATCCACCTATATACAGTGGGGTGTGGGTGTGTTTGTTCCTTCTGAAGTCCACAATCATCTCCTTCGTCTTCTTCACATTCATGTGAAGGTTGTTCTCTTTGCACCAGCTCTCCAGATGTTCCACCTCCTGTCTGTAGCTGGATTCATCATTATCTGTGATGCATCCCACCACAGCTGTATCATCTGCAAACTTAACAATATGACAGCCTGGATGTGTGGCTATACAATCATATGTGTAACGGAGCAGCTGTTTCTGTCACACGCCTGACAGAAAGTACACGATGATCCATGTGTGGCCAGCACTGAAGTTCTCTGAGGTGTTTACTGCCAGGCACGCCCCGCTGTCCTTCAAAACTGCTTTTATTGAAGTTGGTGGTAAAGCAGTGAGTGTAACCAGAAGAATGATGCTGGAACGTGCTTCATTATTTAAGAACATTTTCATTAAACAAACGGAAACAAATTCAGCTTTTCTCAGACTGGTTCTTTTGAGCTCATCGATACATGAGCACTGTCCTTATGTGGTTTTATCTTTTTTGAAGATTGTAAAACTGAGCCTCGACTGAAGAGATGCTGAACAAATACTGATTTTAATGTCGTACAACTGTTTTTTAAAAGCACAAAATATGTTAAACCATTTTAAAATTGAACAATAAGAAGGTAAACTTATTGTTTCTAGCAATCTGGTAAGATGTAAATGCCTGAAGTACGGTTTGTGATGAGGATCACTCTCAGCTACTACCACACCAATTTAGCTCTGAAAGCCTCACTGAGCTATAGCCACGTTTTTGTTGGCTAAGGTCGATTATCTGTGGCAGCCATCTTGAATTAAGATGCTCCAAATGTAAACAGTTGCCGATGCTGAAACCTCGTGTCGTCATTTGGGGAAAAATCAGCCACACATTTACTTTTGTCTGCATTTTTTTTTTATTTTGGTGCAGTTAATAAATCAAAAATTTCTGACAAAGTCTAAACATCCTTCTACTTTTTCATTTTGTCAGAATTTTTCCAACTCATAACCTCAGAGTAACGTTACGACTCTCCTGTTCCTTTAGGGAACAATCGACCACATTAAACACACTAAATACAACTTTTAATCTCATTTTTATCTGATCCTAGAACAATGCAGCCTCTCAGTAAGGTTTGTTCTTTTTACCTCTGTTCCTGAACTTTGTTTTTCTCTTAGCTGTCAGTGTGGTGCTCCACTTTATATTTGAGAGTCTCTGTATTAAAGTACAGACGAGCTCGACTCCCCAGAAACAGAACGTCCCATCAGTCAGAGTTCTGCCTCAGCTCGTCCAACAAAGTCTCATTTCAGATGTAAAGAACAAAACTCACTTGTTTGTGCACAAGTACACGTTTAGTACTAAAAAGCTGTTTCACATGCATGCAGGCTGCAGCATCAGACACTCACCGTCTGACAGCAGATGGCTGTTTCTGGTTTCCCTCAAAACAAGACAGCGCTCCTGCACCTCGCTTGGGTCAGTCAAAGCAAAAACAGAACAGAAACTGGTTGTAGAGCTGATTTTAAAAGGAAAAAAAAAACCATATCCAACTGCCGGGCAACACTTTTTTTTTTAACAAAG
>JBBPBX010013412.1:32403-52437 GCA_038048925.1 Garcialebias charrua
AAAATAAAAACACAACTACAGTACTGTACATGGAACACAAACCATCCCACCCCTTCCCTCCCACACTGAATCAGTCAAACATGCACAAATTGACCAGGCATTTCCATACATTCTACAATACAAAAGACTTCCATGTGTCCTAACATTTTTGACAGACTACCCTGATGCATGCTCAATAATCCAGGTAGAAAAATCCAAAAAAGCTAAGTCTGGTCCTCTGGACTAACTGGGCCTTCCTGAAAGCAGAGAAGAAACCCAAACAGGACTCCAGCAGCCATCAGGTGAAAAGAAGGAACCCAGACCCAGACCAGTGGTCATTCCAGATGTTGCAGGAGTTTCAGAGACATTGAGACGTTTATTTTCTAAACACAACGTCCCAGTGGCTTTTAAACCCCAAAATACATTAAAGACTGGTTCATCCCAAAGATCCAGTCCCCCGGCACAAACAGAGTAATATTGTGTATGCTGTTCAGTGTCAGGAGGGTGATCAGTCTTATATCGGGGAAACTAAACAGCCACTGGCCAAAAGGATGGACCAGCACAGAAGATCAACATCATCAGGTCAGGACTCTGTGGTCTACACTCATCTCCAGGTCAGAGGTCACTCTTTCAGGGATGAAGATGTTCACATCCTTGATAGAGAGGAACGATGGTTTGAGAGAGGAGTAAAGGAGGCCATCTTTGTGAAAAGAAACCGTCCATCATTAAACAGAGGTGGAGGCCTCCGGGTTCAACTGTCCCCCTCTTACAATGCTGTTATTGCTAGTATCACTCAGCCCTCTGTGAATAGCAAACAACCATCAGGGTGCTAACGATCCATCGTTAGGCTGATGGTCCTCCTTGATCATGTGAGCAGCTGGTTTCAGCTGTCATCAGCCAACTGGTTGATCCACTGTGAGAAGGTGCTATTTATAAGACTGAGCTGAACACAGCTTCTCAGACTGAGGAAGTCTTTCGGACGAAAGACGAAACGTTTCTACAGTTGTTTTTTTTTGCTTTGTTTTGTTTTGTTTTGTGAATGTCCAGAGGACCAGTCTTAGCTTTTTTGGATTTTTGACAGACCCTTTCAGGGTATATCTTGTTTTTTTTCTTTCTAAATGGATATAGTCTATCACCTCTTATCCAATGTACATACACTGGGGTGGGGTCTTTCCATTTGCACAAAATTAGCCTCCTGGCCAGAAAACTTCCAAAGGCAATCCTTTCTAATTTGCTGAAGAACTTGTCCTCAGGTATCATCCCGGACAATGACATGAACGTGATGGGTGAACAGTTTTGCCACATATTCCAGAGAAGGTGTCAAATATCTGTCTAAGCTGAAGCCCATATTATCAAAAAAACAACCTGGAGACAGTGATTCACGCATTCATTACATCTAGGCTTGATTACTGCAATTCACTTCTGTTTGGCGTCAGTCAAGCCACCATTGCACGATTACAACTGGTTCAGAACGCAGCTGCCCGATTTTTAACCAGCACACGCAAAAGAGAGCACATTACACCAGTCTTGGCCTCCCTTCACTGGCTACCGGTTCATCTTCGAATCCAATTCAAAATTCTCATGTATGTCTACAAATCGCTGAACAGTCTCGCCCCCGCCTATCTCTCGGATCTGATACACCCATATGTCCCTCCACGTGCTTTGAGGTCAGAGGATCAGGTACTCTTAATAGTTCCAGAAACTCGCCTTAAGCGCAGGGGTGACAGGGCGTTCTCTGTAGCAGGCCCAAGACTCTGGAACGAGTTACCGCTGCTCATCAAACAGGCCCCCTCCCTCTCGGTTTTCAAATCCCGGTTAAAAACTCACTACTACTCCATCGCTTTCAATGCCAGCTGATTTGTATTGGATCGTTTGATTTATGATCTGCAATGTTTTTATGTTTTTCGTGTTGTACTTCATTGTCTGTGTTGCCTGTTGCGTGTTTGTTTGTCCAGCACTTTGGTGTGGACTTGTTCCTGTTTAAAGTGCTTTATAAATAAAATGGTATGGTATGGTATGGTAAATATAGATTGTCAAAAAGTCTGCAGTTTGAAACAGGTCCAGAATGCATGCAGGAGTGTAGCTGGCAGTGGCAGCTGCTGGAGTTTTCTCCGGGGGGCTATAACACCAAAATAGACATATACCAAAACATATACAGGTAGTCCTCGACTTACGAATGAGTTCAGGACCTACGGGCCGTTCGTATCTCGAAAATAATGTCGGATCACATACAAAAAAATATTTTTTAATAAATAAACAAATGTACAGTTACCAAGCACTTAGCCTATCCTAACTGTTATAAATTCCCTAATATTTCTGTATTGTTTTGTTCAGGCATCTTGTTAGACAGCTAATTCTTATTTGTTAGACAGCTAATTCGTATTTTACGTCAGGCATCTTTTTAGACAGCTAAGGGGTCCTTGGGGATATAAATAGCTGAGCGAAAGCCGTTGGTTTTTATAGCTGTTGGTGTTTTCTATCGTTGATGCCTGTCTGCATTTGTGACAAAGGTGAGCTTAATGCACTGAGCGCTAATTTCTTCTTTTATATGTAAATGGGGTGGCGATTTTGGCGCAAATATGAGACAGCCCAAGAAATGTTTATTTCATGTTTAAGGTTCTGTCTTGTTGTAATATTAAGGGTAAGCTAAGCTACATGTTAGCATGTTCTTATTTTAGCCGTTTTCTGTTATTTCAGATACCAGACAGACAGAAAAGGGACAGTTAATGCCAGTTACTGTCAGTTAGGAAGAATTTACAGCTCAGAGAAGGGAAACTTCATGCTGTAAACGAACTGGAAAGTTAATTAAACTCCAAGAAAAACACCATCTTGCTGTGTCAGGACTCACTCTCTGATCGGAGTGTCTGTGTGGATGAAGTGCTCCAGCTAAACTCCTAAAAATCAACATACAGTCCTAACTCTCCATAACATATGGTCCTTCTGAGCCGGATTACTTCACTCATATCAGCAAAATGGACACATCAAGATTAACAGAACGGCCACGGCAGCTACCAGCTCACCTCCAGGACTACCAAGTTCCTCAGTCACTAATGTCTTATGCTGCCCCTCATCAGGATGACAATCTAAGTGCCAGTGCACAGCAGCTGCAGTCACTCAGCCTGCAGACCAAGTCTGCTATTCAAGATGGCCAGCTGTTTTCAGCACTCGGGTTCTCACAGCGTCATTTCCCAGCGGCGGCAGTCGATAAGACAAGCCAGTATAACACAATGTCTACGTTATACCAACCAGCCTATCAAATAATTAATCCTGTGACTACAGCTGTAAATGCTCAACAATACCAGCCCAATTATACAGGTCCAGCCCATACAGAATACCAGCCACATCCAGCTGTGTCAACACCAGCACGTCAACCCCTGGCTCCAGCAACACCACGTCATGTGCTGCAACCCACATCACTATCAAACAATATTATGCTTCAGTGCCAGAACCTCTACACCCCTATGGCAGTGCCACCGCCTGTGTATCAACCCACACAAGGTAACACCACACAGCCTGTGTATCAGCTCATGCAAGTTAACGTGGCACAGCCTGTGTATCAAACCGCACAGCCTTTGTATCAGCCCACGCAAGTTAACACCGCACAGCCTGTGTATCAGCCCCTGCAGGTTAACACCGCACAGCCTGTGTATCAGCCCCTGCAAGTTAACACCGCACAGCCTGTGTATCAGCCCATGCAAGTTAACACCGCACAGCCTGTGTATCAGCCCATGCAAGTTAACACCGCACAGCCTGTGTATCAGCCCACGCAAGTTAACACCGCACAGCCTGTGTATCAGCCCATCAGACCCGGCTGCAGAAACAATTCAATGGGGGGGCATTCTATTTTTTCAAGGGGGCATATTTTTTTCAACATTTTATTTGCTTCAAGTTGAACAGCGGCTCTGTGACCACTCCTGGAACTCGACCATTCCTTTGTTAGGTCTAATGCTCCTTTTTTCAGGCAGACAACTTTTACTCAAATGTGTTTACTGTTTACCGCTGCTTCTCCACATCGAAAGGAGCCAGTTGAGGTGGCTCGGGCATCTGGTTAGGATGCCTCCTGGACGCCTCCCTGGTGAGGTGTTCCGGGCATGTCCCACCGGGAGGAGACCCAGAGGAAGACCCAGGACGCGCTGGAGGGACTATGTTTCTCGGCTGGCCTGGGAACGCCTTGGGATTCCCCCAGAGGAGCTGCTCCAAGTGGCTGGGGAGAGGGAAGTCTGGGCCTCCCTACTTAGGCTGCTACCCCCGCGACCCGACCCCGGATAAGCGGACGAAAATGGATGGATGGATGGTGTTTACTGCAGTTAAAATGACACATCGGTTTTACTTTGTGTTAAATAAAAGCTTTCAAAGGTATATTCATTCCTTATTATTCTTATTTTGCTTAATGACAATTAACTCTGCATGTCATCCCTGAAATTCTGACATACAGAATCACAAGTCCAAGTGTGAACTGTGTCACAGAGTAAACACAATAAAAACATGTATTATCTGCAGTATTGTTCATTAAAATGGCTCAACACTATTAATGTATTACAGAACATATACATACAGTAGGCACATTTGATATTGTAGGCCACTAGTTAATACTTTCAGCAAGTGATTTTACTTTAATACTTTAAGTATTTTTAAAAGCAAGTACTTATTTACTTTTACTTAAGTAAAAACATTAATATGGTACTTCTACTTTTACTAGGGTACATTTTGTCTGTTTATTTGTACTTTTACTTAAGTACAGTCAGTGTTTGAGTACTTTCTCCACCACAGCACACCACAATTATGCGAGATTAATGTTATGCAGACAGTATATCAAATAAACAAAATACTGTACATTTATTATCTGCACAGCCATAAGTTTATATTGGACTACTCATGTCACAGAAAGCACAGTGGTTCTTACCTTTAGAAGTTCTTTCTGGTCTTTTTATTTGCAACGCTTCCAAGCTAACGTTGCTGGTTAGCTCAAAATCTTCCTAATTTCTAGCTTTAAAAAAAAAGTCAGCTGACTTCAGTGCTTACGTTTCCAACTGAAATGGATGGTGCCGCTTCCTGTCTGCTCTCATTTATTCCACTGTGGCTGTGTCTCAATTCACGGGCTGCGTCCTCATGAGGACCCAGCCTAGCTGGGCCGAGTAGGCCACGCACTCACACGGCCGGGTGGGCTGGACGAAACTGCTGAAATGGGACGGTCTAGCCTTCAGGTTTTTTTTTTTTTTTTTTGGGTGGGAACTTAGTGTGCGCGCTTGGTTTGTGTGGAAAGCGAAGGGGACACCGTTAAAAAAAATTTGTTGGATGAATAAATATATTAGTGTTTCTGAGTTTACTGTTTGAAAATAACTGATTACAAATCAGCTTACTTTACACGTGCGTAGCAAGGATTTTCCGAGGAACGATCTGTTAAAAGTCAGAGTGGACCTACAGCATGCAAGTTGTTCAGTGGCTCAGTTGGTTAAAACGTTGGGCTGGTGCACAGATCCTTTTCTCGACGCGGGTTCGAACCTCACTCGGTACGGCTTAAACTTATTTTACGTTTGTCTTTTATTGGATAAAAATATGAGGACTGAGATTTAAAAAAAGGAGTTTGTGAAACTCCTTTTTTTTTATCCAATAAATGACAAACGTAAAATAAGTTTTAACCGTACCGTGGGTGAGATTCGAACCAGCTTTTGAGAAAAGGATCTGCGCGCCAGCCCAACATTTTAACCAACTGAGCCACTGAACAACTTGCTTGCTGTAGGTCCAATCTGACTTTTAACAGATCGTTCCTCAGAAAATCCTTGACACGCACGTGTAAACTAAGCTGATTTGTAATCAGTTATTTTCAAACAGTAAACTCAGAAACACTAATATATATTCAGCTAACAATTTTTTTAGTCGTTTCTGTAGTTAAATTTTAATGAGATATATTCGCGCTGAGGTTGTTTGAGATGACTAAATACAGGTTGAATGAATATTTGCGCTGAGGTTGTTGTCAGAACGAGCTGATGACTCAACAACACGCAGCAGTCCCGACCCTACACGCAGAAAGTCCCACCCCACCGCGAAATCTCTGCTGGCGCTATGAATTCTGGGATAGCCTCCGTCTTGAAGGTTCCACTGATGCAGCCTTGGATTTCGACAGGAAGTAGGCTGCATTCCTCGGACGCATGAGGAGGAGTCTTCGAATTGGGACAGTCCTCCGCGCGGGGCAATGACGTATGCGGCCGACAAATGCGCACTCATGAGGACCCAGCCCATGAATTGAGACACAGCCTGTGTCATACGTTGTCCTCTTGTTTTGTTGATACACGGACAATGGTGAGCGTGTGTTTCTGTTTGAAACAATTAGTTTGCACCCGCCCCCCTCGAACTGTAATTGGCTAGAATGTTGCCTCGGCTTCATTGATTGGTTGAATTGTATGACGGACAAACAAAGATAGAAAAAATAGAAAGATGTTCACTCTGAGATTAAAAACAAACAAACAAAAAACTTCCCGTCGTCCAGTCTGTCAGGGGGGGCACAGCTGACTCTGCGGGGGGCAATGCACCTCAATGCCCGCCCATGCAGCCGGGCCTGCAGCCCATGCAAGTTAACACCGCACAGCCTGTGTATCAGCCCACGCAAGTTAACACCGCACAGCCTGTGTATCAGCCCATGGAAATTAACACCACACAGCTTGTGTATCAGCTCACGCAAGTTAACGCGGCACAGCCTGTGTATCAAACCGCACAGCCTCTGTATCAGCCCCTGCAGGTTAATGCTGCACAGCCTGTGTATCAGCATACACCAGTTATCACTGCACCTCCTGTGCACCAGCCCCCACCGATTATTACACAGCCCATCTTGCAGCCGCCAGGTAATCAGCCAGGTCCATCTCCACAACCTGTTCTCCCGCTTCAACCTCCTGCAGTACAGACGGTCTACCAGCCAGTGCCTGTCATGGTAGGGCCAGCTCCCCATGGATACAGTTCTTTCCTGCCACAGTACACCATGCCACAGTCCACATACAGTTTCCAGCCGCCGAAGCAGCCTGTTCCTGTACCTGAACTGCCCAAGCTGGTTTGTGATAGTGAGAGAGAATTTACTGACCATAGCAACAATCCTGTGGAAAACCCCGACAGACCAGAAGAAGAGGACATGGAGACTGGTTCAGAGAACCTAAGAACAGAATGGGCGGGGAGTCCAGTACTGTCCACCAGTTTGCACATTCCCGTCTCTGCTGAAGGGGAGACATCACCCAGTTTAAATAAAACTGAGTCCAAGGGCTCAGAAGACAACAGGATCATAAACTATCCAGACTGCAAGAAGTCCTGGCCCCCTAGTGACGATGCAGCCTTTTGTCCTGGGTCTCATATGGAGGACAACGTGTCCTGTATCAGTCCTGAACACAAGGCTGAGGAGAGGACCGACGTCCCACAGAGCTCAGAGACCAACAGAACTGAACCACTCGAAGGCAGCCTGAGTTCAGAAGGTGTCTCTGAATCCAAAGCTGAGCTCCACCCTGATCCGATGGAGGCCATGCCAGCTGACGAGAAACCCGAATCCTCGTCCGCAGCCGAAGAGCAGAGTCAAACCAGCATCCAGCCGGCAGCTCAGACGGACAGCAGCAACACCTCGGAGTGTTCCTCCCCTCAGTGTGGAGACCAAGAGTCTGACTCCTCGGGAGCCAAGCTCAAGCTCCGCCCCTCAGACGAGGAAGTGGACGTCCACGTTCCTCATCCGTGCAAGAGGAAGATGCCCAAGCTGCTGAGCTCCCAGCTGAGCTGTGCGGCTCAGCAGGAGAAGGAGCGGTGCCAGCAGTCTCTGGCAGCCATCGTGGACACCGTGAAGCTGGAGGAGATCGAGTCCTACCAGACGGAACGAGCCAACCCGTACTACGAGTTCTTGCACATACGTAAGAAGATCGATGTCGAGACCAGATCCAATGCCAAGCCCTTAGGCTATGTTTCATCAGACATAGCTGATCCTGATCCAGTGACGCCAAATATGTTGTTGATGGGGCGGCGGGACGCCTCCTTACCCCAAGCGTCTTACGCTCCTGACACCGTCACAAGAAGACGTTGGCGCCACTGTCAGATGATGGTGGACCACTTCTGTGTGCAGTTCCTGCGACATCACCTTCCGTTCTTGGAAGTTCGGCAGAAGTGGAGGCGGCCTACTGATGACCTCACGCAGAGCACGATCGACATGATGGTTGATCCCCAGCTTCAGAGAGCACCGTGGCCCATCGGGGAGGTTGTCAAGGTGATCGAGAGTGCAGACGGTCGGATCCGGTCAGCGGAGGTTCGGATTGGAGAGAAGACCTACCTGCGGCCGGTACCACGTATGGTCCAGCTGTCGGCCATTCCACCTGATGATGGACAAAATACAGTACTCCACTTCATCTTAGGGAATTTAATAGACTTTACATAATAGCTAGGCTATTCTGGGGGCGGCTGTTATAAATTCCCTAATATTTCTGTATTGTTTTGTTCAGGCATCTTGTTAGACAGCTAATTCTTATTTGTTAGACAGCTAATTCGTATTTTACGCCAGGCATCTTTTTAGACAGCTAAGGGGTCCTTGGGGATATAAATAGCTGAGCGAAAGCCGTTGGTTTTTATAGCCGTTGGTGTTTTCTATCGTTGATGCCTGTCTGCATTTGTGACAAAGGTGAGCTTAATGCACTGTTAATGAGCGCTAATTTCTTCTTTCATATATAAATGGGGTGGCGATTTTGGCGCAAATATGAGACAGCCCAAGAAATGTTTATTTCATGTTTAAGGTTCTGTCTTGTTGTAATATTAAGGGTAAGCTAAGCTACATGTTAGCATGTTCTTATTTTAGCCGTTTTCTGTTATTTCAGATACCAGACAGACAGAAAAGGGACAGTTAATGCCAGTTACTGTCAGTTAGGAAGAATTTACAGCTCAGAGAAGGGAAACTTCATGCTGTAAACGAACTGGAAAGTTAATTAAACTCCAAGAAAAACACCATCTTGCTGTGTCAGGACTCACTCTCTGATCGGAGTGGCTGTATGGATGAAGTGCTCCAGCTAATTTCCTCAAAAATCAACATACAGTCCTAACTCTCTATAACACTAACTGTTTTTAAATATGAAGGAATGAGTTGAATTGTCTCATTAACACATAAATGGAGCTAGCTCCCTTTATGTGAATGGAGCCTACTAAGGAGGAGGGAGACAATTAAACTCACTCCTTCATCTTTAAAAACTGTTAGGATAGGCTAAGTGCTTGGTGACTCTACATTTATTTATTTATTAAAAAATTTTTTTAATTTTTTTTATGAGATGCGTGACGTAAGTCCGAAACGTCGTAAGTCGAGGGCGTCGTAAGTCGAGGACTACCTGTACTAAGGTATCACACCAGTGTATTTTAGAGTTGCACTCGGGTCCAAAATATCTGAACCGATCTGGCCCCAGCCCGCAGCCATCATCTCTGAACCTCATCCGATCCGACCAATTAACAGAAATTACAGGTCTGAACACCCCACCCCAGGGGCGGAGTGGGACAACTTTTCAGCCCGGGAGTTTAATGGCCAAGAGTGGCCCATTTTTTCACATTTTAAAAATATTAGGCAAAAATGTAGCATATAATATTTTTTTAATTGCAATACAATCAACAACTTTTTTTTGGTTATAATTTTTAGTTACATTTTGTTACAATTCAGCAAATCAGGTGGGAAAAAAACTAAATTAGTTGACTTAAAAAACAGAAAAAGATAAGTCAATTCTTTGTTGCTCTTTCCATATCAGACTCAAAGATTACTGAAAAACTCAAAACGTAATTTTGTTGGCTTGAACGTTGGCCAGCTGTCATGAGAAGTTTGCACTAAATACAGTGACAAAAAGATAAACCATAAAACTATTTTACATTCAAAATATTAAATTTGAGGCCAGATAAAATGTCAATGAGACCAGATTTGGCCCATGGGCCTCGAGTTTGACATGTGATCTACAGCATCAGTAAGCGCCTAAGAAGTGCACTAGTTTCTGCCACCATATGTGTTACTTTGTCATTGTCAATGGACATAAGAAGTTCTTTCTATGCTTCCAAATGCTCCTGGTTAAGTGTGCTTCATAGTCTATTCTTGATTAACTTGAGAGTAGAGAAGCTTCTTTCACATGCAACCTGACACAATGAAAGGGTCAGCAAATATTTGTATGCCAGCCCTATTAACTGGGTAGGCATCTGTGAAAAGGTTATACTGTGTCAATATAAGGTAAACACAGATAACACAGTTTCTGCAAGAAGAACAAGCCCTGCTTTCAAGTTCAATCTCTGGTTCAACTGAGCCCTCCTGGCCACCCTGTTCCATCTCAGTACCTATCCTGACAGTGGACTCTTCCAGAGGGGACTTTTTGAGCCTATCCCACTGGGATGCTAGACTGGACAGCTCTGTGTGTAAAGTACTCACTGTGGCTCTCTCATCAAATCTAAGCAGATTTTTGCTTATTGCTTGAAGTGCTGAGCTCTTGAGTCCTTTAAGCCTTATCTCTGAAAAGTTTTTAGGGTCAAGACAAGCAAAATCAGAGACAAGTTTGGCATTGGTTGCAATATGTATGCATATGCATGAGTTTATTTTTATTTGTCTATTAAATGTGTTGCTTTAACATTTTTCTGTCTCCTGTTTTCACTTCACCTCATGCATTTATGCCTCATTACGTAAATAAGGACTTATGTGGAAAAAAAATAATTACATTTACATAACACAAGTCATCCAAGAGTAAAAGTAAAAACAAAAAATATACAGGCCTACCGGTATTTTAAGCACAGTAAAATGTAAAATTGTGAATTAAAATATATAATTTGTTGGAACTAAGCTGGAAAAAAAACCATGATGGCCAATTAATTTTTAAAACACAAGATAAAGTTCTCTTTTAATTAAAATTGTCCTTTGACGTTTATTTATTTATTGGTCAATTTATATATTTCTGCTTTTATTTTTAGGCTATGTCAGTTTAGGTCCCACTTGACTTTCATGCATGTTTAGTGACATAGTGTACAACGTTGTGACATTAGCTTAATTTATTATGCTAGTTTTTAATTTATGTCATTACCTGTTGCTTCTTCTGTCTGTCTCTTTGAAAAAATGTCTGTAAGCTTTGCACATTTGGCAGCTTCTTTCTGTAACGCCTTTCTTTTCTTCAACCTGACCTTTTCAGCTCCACCTGGCCTCTTCCTATCCATTTTTATTGCTAATTAGCAGTTTGGACTCCGCGCTGCTCCATCACCTGATGTTTTGGAAAATACGTGCTTCGGTCCTGGGTTGGACTCAACCAACGGTGAATTTTCAGGGGTGTTTTTTATCAAATGGTAGCTCCCAAGCTGCCGGCCCAGTGAGCGCAGTCTCTTAAAGGGATCAGCGCTTTAAGAGACTGCAGTCTCTAGTGATCAGCGCTCCCTCCCTTTAAAGAGGCTGCAGCCTCGGAGGGACAAGTCGATTTTGAGCAGATTCAACCATCATCATTTTCCCCGTGCGCCTATCGGCCCATTCAAGACGCGGCCCATCGGGAATTCTCCCGATGGTCACTCCACCCTTGCCCCACCCCATGGAAATTTTAATAAAGCTTTGACTGCTTTTTTTTCCCTCTCTATGCTCTGGTGAAGACAGACATGTACTCTTATGCTCCATACTCTCGCTTCCTTGCTTGCTCTCTTTCGCCTTGTGAACCCTTAAAGAGCCTCTTTTTTAAAATCTTGCATACCTTCTAGCTCAAAGGATTTGATCAGTTGGTCTCTCAACAAAATTGATCATCTTCTCCCGACAGGATTCAGGGGAAGGAGGACCCTCTTACCTCGACGGAAACAAATTGGATTCATGATGACAACTGGATTCTGCTGTTTGGTTGGTGAAATCTGGATTGTCTACAAATTTGTGTGGATGTGTCAAAGCTTGGCAGCACTCAGACTGAATTATGTGGAGCTGCATCAGAGCTGGAACATGCTGTTATCAGGACGGTAAACTTTCTGGCAGCACCCATGAATGGTTGGGAATAACCTTGGAGAAGCTATGAGCTCGACTTTCAGCATAAAGAATCAATTCGACTGTTTGGAGTCACTATCAGAGAAATGTACCAGCGAGACTTTAAAAGGCAGAAACGGCAGTTTGCGAGTTCTGCCTGACCCAAATTGTGGCCTTTATGTACATGTATCACGTTTATTTATGATGCTGTGGTAGGTTTTTTGATGCCTCAAATCGTACCCTGTCTAGGACACGATGTGAGAGATCTTTTTTATACCTTCTCTCGTTTTCTTCCGTTTTGTCATCTAAGCAAAAATATTATTCCGAAGAAGAATAAGAGGGCCGCGCTAATTAGCAACAGCTTTGTGCACTCCGTCCATCTTTTGGACGACTGTACGTACATGTTGTAGGATATCATACCCTGGTCAGTTTTACTGACTGTACAATAATCCAGATGAAAGGTTGAGTAGATTTTATCTGATACAAACTTATCAATATTAAACGAGTTCTCTCTTTTTCAGGATTTAAACATGAACTTGTGTGTGACCAGACGAGATGTAACTTGACAGGAAACGTTATTGATGTTGGTTCACCAGGAGATTAACCATTTAATAACAGAATCATTAAATTACATCAACATTTCATGAGAATTGGTTCTTGATCAATTTCTTATACCTTAACTATCGACAGATTTAAATTTTAAACAACTGACAAGTAATAAGATAGTATAATTACTTATATTTCTGCAGGCACGTTAACTTAGTTTGTTACTGACTTAGAAAGATCGGTTCAAAGAGAGAGTTTTTAGGAGGAAGAAAAATTGAGGTAGTGAGGAGGGGTAATATCTTGATGTGTATTTTAACCAGGAAAAGACACATTCTCCGGTCGGGGGTCAGCTGGACTTCCGTACCGCGATGAACAATGACTTTTACCTTTGTAAAGATTTTCTTGTCTCGACTCCGGTAAAGTTGATTAGCCCCACATACACGGACTGTCCGTCCGACTCAGGTACTCAGGCCTCGGCGTTCACTTTTCAACGGTTCTAAATGAAGTCTGCTTCGCATAGTAATGGCTCAGTTCCAGTTTGACTTTTCAAGATAAAAGACTATTTAAAGGAATTTCAATAAAGTAGAGCTCAGAGCTCAAAAGCGGACTCGTAGCCAGCAGTGCTATGAAACCCCAACTGATGACGTGTCATTAGCGTTTAGACAGACGTCAATCAGTTCTTAGATGAAGACTCACATTCTAGTTTCATCCGCAGACTGATGAGAACAGGAAGTCAGAGCTCTTTTAAAGCTGACTTGACCCAGAAAAACGTAGCTCTTTCTGATTAGGCCTGTGTGAGCCAGGACAACATCACATATGGAACCTATTAATGATAATAGCAAAAGACGGATATTATTCATCTTGATTATTAAGTAGGACAAAAATAAAAGTCTCTTGGTGTGGTGATGTCCTGAATTCAAGCTAACTGAATGAGATAAAGTATCATTGTATCTCCTTTGCAAGGTTTGAGAAGAAAATGCATCACGATCACATTTTGAAATAACATTGGATTTCCAACTTGAATTAAACCGTTTGAATTAAACAGTCTTTGACTATCAAACATTGAATTCAATAATGCTTACTTAACACAAGGTTATTCATTAACACAAAATAAAGGAAAAAGAGATTCTCTTGTGACTTATTGTGTTTTGATTTAAACTAATAAAAGGAAGTCAGTCATAAAATGTCTCTCTGAAAGAATCAGTGAAAAGGTGTCACTGGGACAGTTCAAAGAGACGAAGGTGTATCAGAGACCAGGGTCTGGTCCACTACAATGTTCTCATTGTATCTCGGTGCAATGATAAAGTTTATTCTGATTCTGAATCTTCTAATTACTGTATACCAACAACTATTAACGGTTGGCGGATGTGCGCTGCTGAGAGGGCAGAAAATCAGAGCTGAGGAGCCATCAAAGCAAATTAAATGCTTCCCCTGCTTCTGCCTGCATCCTGCTCCGACATGTCGGATATTTTCTGATCTCGCCTGTTTGAGTCATCAGCGACGTGCGTCCGCTGAGCGCAGCGGCTGAATGAACGTCCATTTGGGCTGATGGATCGCTGGCAGTAGTCTGTCTGAAGCTGAACTGAACTTTTTACCTCTTTCAACCAGCCGGTCAGTGCGCGGTCAAATGCTCGTGTGGCTGGTGTAGTATGGCAAGCCATCCATCCATCCATTTTCGTCCGCTTATCCGGGGTCGGGTCGCGGGGGTAGCAGCCTAAGTAGGGAGGCCCAGACTTCCCTCTCCCCAGCCACATGGAGCAGCTCCTCTGGGGGAATCCCAAGGCGTTCCCAGGCCAGCCGAGAAACATAGTCCCTCCAGCGTGTCCTGGGTCTTCCTCTGGGCCTCCTCCCGGTGGGACATGCCCGGAACACCTCACCAGGGAGGCGTCCAGGAGGCATCCTAACCAGATGCCCGAGCCACCTCAACTGGCTCCTCTCGATGTGGAGAAGCAGCGGCTCTACTCCGAGTCCCTCCCGGATGACTGAGCTTCTCACCCTATCTCTAAGGGAGAGTCCAGACACCCTGCGGAGAAAACTCATTTCAGCCGCTTGTATCCGAGATCTCGTTCTTTCGGTCACAACTGTTACGTCCACCAGGCTCATTTGGTGGGGTAACATTAAAGGAGACCACACAAGGATCTCTGATTAACTAAAAAAAGTATTTATTAAATTATTTTAGAACAAAGAAACCAAGAAAATGAATACCTGCTAGATAAATGAATAAATGAATGCCTAAAATGAGAAACCCAAAATGATTATTGTAGACAAAACTCACCAACACCAACCATAAGGTACAAACCAAACCAAAATGGTGTTCTGAGGAGGAGGAAGGAGGAAAAGCCCTCCCTTCCTGCTGCATGCATGGCAGCTTAAATAATAGGGAGTGCACCAATCAGGGCAACACAAAACACCTGCAGAAGGCCTGCAGAACCAAAAACCACTGCAGCCGTAACACCTCCCCCCTTTAAACAGAGGGTCCAACCAGGAGCTCTGCAACCACTCTTCTGCTAGTCTGGTCCATCAATGGCACGAGACAACGCATCCGCCAGCACATTCTCGGTGCCTTTAATGTGCCGAATTTCCAGGTTGTAAGGTTGTAGGAATAAGGCCCATCGCACCAAACGTTGATTTGGACTCTGTAAAGAGTGCAAAAAGGTCAAAGGGTTATGATCCGAATACACAACAACAGGAAATGAACCCCCGCTCACATATACATCAAAGTGCTGCAATGCCCAGATTAGAGCCAGAGCTTCTTTCTCAATGGTAGAGTAGTTGAGTTGATGTTGATTGAACTTTTTAGAAAAGAAACACACTGGATGGTCGACCCCTTCTTCATCGGTCTGCAGCAAGATGGCTCCTGCACCCACTTGCGTCAACCTGTAATTGGAAGGGTCGATCTAATCTTGGAGCAGACAAAACGGGTGCAGTACTTTTGAAATGCCATCTGACTGGCCGAAGACCACCTAAACTGGACTTTAGCCTTTAATAAGTCAGTTAATGGAGCCACCACAGTGGAGAAATTCTCACAAAAGTTTCTGTAGTAACCCACCATCCCCAAAAACCTCATCAACTCCTTTTTTGAGGTAGGAGGTGGGAAATTATCAATGGCTTGGACTTTAGCTCTTATTGGTTTCACTTGTCCTTGCCCGACAACTTTTCCTAGATAAGTCACTGTAGCTTTTGCAAACTCACATTTTGCTAAGTTGACAGTTAGACGAGCATCCTGAAGATGCTGAAACAAGTGCCGGATGCGTAGCATGTGTTCAATCCATGTGTCACTGAAAACTACCACATCATCCAAGTAAACAGCACAACCTTCCAACCCAGCCACCACTTGATTCATCAACCGTTGGAAAGTGGCAGGTGCATTCCTAAGGCCAAAACTCATGACATTGTAAGAGTATAATCCTGTTGGTACAATAAACGAAGACACCTCTTGGGCCCTAGCAGACAAGGGTACTTGATAGTAACCCTTAAGCAAATCAAATTTACTCACATACTTTGCAGTTCCAACACAGTCAACACAATCTTCCATCCGAGGAAGCGGGTAGGAGTCAGGTTTCGTGATGCTGTTCAGTTTCCTGTAATCAGTACAGAATCTGTAAGTACCATCAGGTTTTTTAACCAACACACAGGGTGAGGCCCAACTGGAGGAGGATGGTTTAATCGTTATTGTCCAGCAAATACTGGATTTCTGATTCCATAAATTTACTTTTCTCTGGAGAAACTCTGTAGAAATGCTGGCGGATGGGTTGCGCGTTCTCCACATCAATGTCATGCTCTATTAAGTTAGTACACATGGGGACGTCACCAAACAATACATGAAAATCTAAAATCAACTGCTTCAACTGCTCACTTTCTTAAGCAGACAAATGGCTCAACAAGGGTTGTAAGTTTGACAACATCTCAGAATTCTTAAGTCTTGGCTGAAATACAGCATCTTCTGGAGTCTGTACATCCTCATCTGATTTTGCAGTGTAGCTCCAGTCTGCTTTCACAGAGGTAGCAACTGCCTGTACATACCTTGTCTTCCAGAGTACGACCAAAGTAAGGTTTCAGTAAGTTTACATGGCAAAGCTGAGTTGGTCGTTTACGGTCTGGGGTAGAAACCATGTAATCTTGTGACGACACCTGTTTCAACACAGAATATGGACCATAAAACTTGGCGTGAAATGGAGAACCTTGAGTAGGTAATAAGGCAAGCACCTTATCTCCTGGGTGAAACACTCTATTTTCAGCTTTCTGGTCAAACCATTGTTTCATCTTTTTCTGAGCTTTTTTAAGGTTCTCAGAAGCTAATTTGCCAGCCAAGAAAAGCCTGTGACGAAAGCCATTAATGTAATCAAACAAGTTTGATGGGGGTTCAGACTTCTCCAAGTTTGTTTTTAGAATAGCAAGGGGACCACGCACATGATGTCACTAGCTCATTTGGACTGAACCCTGTGCTCTCCTGAACCACTTCCCGAGCTGCCAGAAGAAGCCAAGGCAGACCTTCTTCCCAGTCTCTGTTCAACTCGGTGCAGTATGCTCACAACAATGCCTTCAGAGTTTGGTGAAAACGCTCTAGTGCCCCCTGGCTTTGTGCATGATAAGCACTGCTTTGTTGATGTGCTACACTAAGCTGTTTCAAAATCTCAGCAAACATGCGTGAAGTGAAATTAGTACCTCTGTCTGTCTGAATAGTCTTAGGAATTCCAAACACTGAAATGAAATTAGATAAAGCTTTGACCACCGACTTTGTTGTAATGGTTTTCAGAGCATATGCTGCAGGATAACGAGTGCTTTTACACATAACTGTCAGTAAATACACAGATCCTGACTTTGAAGGATTCAATGGGCCAACACAGTTGATTATTAAATGTTCAAAAGGTTTACCAGCGGCAGGTATGGGAAAAAGTGGAGCTGGTTTCAAGTTTTGATTAGGTTTTCCACTTAACTGACAGGTGTGACAGCCTCACCCTCTGCTGATAACCAACGATAGAACTGTGTGTTTAACTCTCTGACAAGATCTGTTTGTCTGTTGTTCAGTCTTCCTGTAGTTCCTAAATTGTTGCCTATAATATTCAGGAACCCGTTCATAAGCTTTCAAAACAGCTTCTTTAACAGACTTGTACACCTTCCTTTCAGCTGAAGGTAATGAAACATAAGCTTCTTGGGCCTTACCCACCAGCACACTTTGCAGTAGAATGGAGCAATCTGGATCACTCCAGTCATTGTCCTCTGCCATGTCCTCAAACAAAGAGAAAAACACATCAGGATCGTGTTCATTAAATTTAGGTAACAGCTTCAACATGTTAACCAAGTTACGTCCAGAAGACCCATCACCAACTTGAGACAGATTAAGAGTTCCACCACTTAACCTGCCCTCAGACCTCAACTTCAGATGCTCAGCTTCCAGAGATAATTTCTCAAGCTCCAACTCATGTGCATATGCCAACCTCTTATCTTCATGTTCACGTGCCAACCTCTTTTCTTCCTGTGCTTGTGCTAACTTCATTTCTTCATGTTCACGTGCTAACCTCTCTTCTTCCTGTGCTTGTGCTAACTTCATTTCCTCATATTCACATGCTAACCTCTTTTCTTCCTGTTCTTGTGCCAACCTCTTTTCTTCCTGTGCTAACTTCTTTTCCTCAAGTTCACGGGCTAACCTCTTTTCTTCAAATTCATGTTCACGTGCTAATCTCCTGTCTTCCTGTTCAAGTTCACGTGCTAACCTCCTCTCTTCCTGTTCACGTGTCAACCGTAACTTTTCCAACTCAAACTTCATTTCAACCTCAGATCTTTTAAATTGAAACATTAATTGAGAATCTTGAGTTACTCATCTGACTTAGAGGCACCAGTTAACGGATCTGCACCACCGGAAGTCATGTCTGTTATATCAGCATCTGAAAGAGAAATAGTAAAGACATTCAATTTTACAAGATTGTCTTTTAAAAAACTCTTTAGCTGGGGTAACCTCAATCCTTTTGCAGCTTCAAAATCAAGTTTAAAGTGTTCAGCTACCTGACGAATCTGCTCCTTAGTGAGCTTGTCCAAAAGTTCTAAAGTTGGGGAAGCCAAAAAAGAACTCACAATATCCATTTTTAACAAACCAAATTCCAACAGCTAGTCAGATACCAAATACCAACCAGAATACCAAATACCAAATTTTAACCAGAATACCAAATTCTTTGTCCAACCACTATAAAGAAATGCATGACTGGTGCAAACATATGGCAAATCTCCATTTTCCTACAGCTAACTAAGTGAAAAAAACTAACTAACCTTAGCCTAGTCTTCAGGCCTTCCTCCAAGAGCCAAGGTAGCCAAAGCAGTTGAAGCACCAAAATGCCACTGGCAACAAATCCCTCCAGGCCAAAACCTCTCAGGCAGCAACCAGGGCGGTGCCCTCAGCCCAGAATCCAGCCCAAAAATCTTCTTCTTTCTTCTTCTTCTTTCGGCTTTTCCATTTTCAGGGGTCGCCACAGCGAGTCATCCTCCTCCACCTCACTCTGTCCTCTGCATCCTCTGTCCTCACTCCAACCACCTCCACGTCCTCCCTAACTGCATCCATATATCTCCTCTTTGGTCTCCCTCTTTGTCTTTTTCCTGGCAGCTGCATTTCTAACATCCTTCTACCAATATAACCACTGTCCCTCCTCTGGACATGTCCAAACCATCTCAGTCTGGCCTCCCTAACTTTATCTCCCAGTTGTTTAACATGTGCTGTACCTCTGATGATCTCATTCCTGATCTTATCCATCCTTGTCACTCCTAAGGAGAACCTCAGCATCTTCATTTCTGCCACTTCCAGTTCTTTCTCCTGTCTTTTTGTCAATGCCACTGTCTCCAGACCATACAACATAGCTGGTCTCACCACTGTCTTGTAAACTTTTCCTTTGACCTTTGCTGACACCTTTTTGTCACAAATCACTCCTGAAACTTTTCTCCATCCACTCCATCCTGCCTGGACTCTCTTCTTTCACCTCTTTACCACATTCCCCATTTTCCTGGACAGTGGACCCCAAGTACTTGAAGTCCTGCACCTTTGTGACCTCTGCTCCTTGTAGCCTCACTGTTCCACTGGCCTCCCTCTCATTCACACACATGTACTCTGTCTTACTACGGCTGACTTTCATTCCTCTTCTTTCAAGAGCATACCTCCACCTCTCCAAGTTCTCTTCCACTTGTTCCCTGTTCTCACCACAGATCACAATGTCATCTGCAAACATCATAGTCCATGGGGATTCCTGCCTGACCTCATCTGTTAGTCGGTCCATCACCAGAGCAAACAAGAAGGGGCTCAGAGCCGATCCTTGATGCAATCCCACCTCCACCTTGAAGCTATCTGTCACTCCTACAGCACATCTCACCACTGTCCTGCTGTCTTCATACATGTCCTGTACCAGTCTAACATACTTTTCTGCCACTCCAGATTTCCTCATGCAATACCACACCTCTTCTCTTGGTACCCTGTCCCAAAAATAACAAACAAAAACAACAAACAGGGTCGACTAAAAATGGAGTAGCCAAAACAACAAACACCAGTCAGCACTCACTTATTTAACCAGCAAGACTTTCCT
>JBBPBX010013413.1:5287-38894 GCA_038048925.1 Garcialebias charrua
TGTAACTTTTATTACTTTTGGTATTTTAATATGTAGCATTTTTTATTTCCATTGCCTTTTTATTTCCACTTGTTCAAATAAGCTTCCAGTGTGTAACTTTTATTACTTTTGGTATTTTAATATGTAACATTTTTTATTTCCATTGCCTTTTTATTTCCACTTGTTCAAAAAAGCTTTCAGTGTGTAACTTTTATTACTTGTGTTATTTTAGTGTTATTTTAGTATGTAGCATTTTTTATTTCCATTGCCTTCTTTTATTGCTGTTGTTTCTTATTCTATTTTCATTGATTTATTGTTCCAGTTTATTCATCTTTTTATCCTGTTAAGCACCTTGGTCAATGCAAGGCATTGTAGGAAGGTGCTATACAAATAAAGTTTATTATTATTATTATTATTATATATAAACGCACACAGCATACATATATAGGTGCGTGTGTTTATTTGCCAATTTTGAATGAAAATATTAGTATCATTTAATCACTGACTACATAAAATCATAAAACTAAAAGCTGTCTCTTAAATCATACCTGGTGTTCTCGATCCTCTGGAGGATACAGTGTCTTTTTTTCAGGTGGTTTCTCGTAGCCCAGCCACAAAGAAGGATGCAGGTTTTTGTTTTCGGAGCATATTCAACACACACTAGTTGCAGCCACAAATTCAGCTTCGTCTGATTATTCGTAGCCTACAGCCACGAACAGCGCAACAGATACCCGAGCTCCGCAAGGACATCTTTGTGAAAACATTAGCTCGACATAACAGAAAACAGAACTTCAACGACGCGTACAGATTAACAAGTAAACAACGAGGAGCCAATGCAGAACTTCTACTTCCGGGGTCAAACGGAAGTAAGTCCCATAATCACTTCTACAGTGACCCCCCTAGGAATAAGGTGGATAGAACTTTAATTAATTATAACCCCCCACCCCACACACACAACCAAACAATCAAAGCTTTTTAGTCCTAACTGACATTTTGAACCCATGAATACTCAATACCATTCTAAGAGAAAGAAAAGAGAGTCAATGTGCATATGTTTCAGTTTCAAAGCAAATTAGGTCCAATTTAATCATCGCCTGTCTTTAACCATTGACTACATTTTGAGCTCTTGTCTGTTTTTCAGCGAACAATTGTGTTTTCCTAACCATTGTGTTTTAGTCACTGATAGACAATTATTATGCTATGCCATTGCACTTTAAATTCCAAACACATTTATGTGGGTATAATATTGTTTTATCCGATATTGATATTTGTTTTCATTATTATTTTATGTTGTGTGTTGCTGACCTCTCATCCAGGTCATCATTGGAAAAGAGATCTTGATATCTGTGTTTTTTAATCTGGTTAAACAAAAGTGAAGATGATTATGATGATGATAATAATACTCACTGTAAAAGCATCTATTATCAAGTACTCACATTCTACGAGCATAACTGTATATTTTTGCACAGTGTGTTACTGTTAGCTCATTTCATCGTTAAAGTGGGTAACCAATCAGAGTAAAGAGGGCCATGACAGGAGGGAGTAAAGGTCACAACAAACTCTTCAGTCCCACACTCAGGGGATGAGAAGAAGGAAATAATGCTAAAAACCCATCCAGTTCTTCTGATCTGGCCAAAATAGCCTGAACTACTTTTTCAACATTATTATTTTTATTTTTATTATTATTATTATTATTATTATTATTATTATTATTATTATTATTATTATTATTATTATTATTATTATTATTATTATTATTATTATTATTATTGTTATAATAATAATTATTATTATTATTTTGTCATCAAAACATCAAAGCATATTTTTTCTTGTCTTTAGTATTTTACCTTGTTTTACATGCCACCTTGATTTGATTGTTTTATAACACTACTTTAAATTTATTTTCAGTTACTTTTTGTTGAATAATTTTGTCTGTACATTATATGTGGTCTGTTTAAAACAGGTCTTGAAAATGAGTCCTCATGACTCAATGAGACTAATCTGAATAAATAAAGGTTGAATGAACAAATATTATTATTATTATAAAATATTTGCTATATTATAAAATTAAACCAGAAAGCTGGAAAATAAACAACGAGTCAGAATGTTTTATTAAAGAAGCAAAACTAAACAGTAACGTTTAATGAATAAACATGCAGCGAAACTGACAATGAGCTTGGAGCTTGTGTGTAATGTTAGCTTTTGTTTGTGTGTATGTGTATATGTGTGTGTGTGTGTGTGTGTGTGTGTGTGTGTGCGTGTGTGTGTGTGTGTGTGTGTGTGTGTGTGTGAGTGTGTGTGTGTGGGGGGGGTTATGCAAGCATATGTGAAAATGATGGACAGCAGAGGATAAACAACTTTACAAACAGTGGAAATGTAGATGTGAGATCTTAAAATATTAAGTTTGACAAATCATTATGTTTTTTAACTTCTTGATTTTATTAGAAGTGATTTTAGCACAGAATTTTTACATCTTCAAAACTTCTCTATCGGAGTAATTCTAGTGAGTAAACAAGATAGTTAAAATAAAAACTTGTATGAGCACCGCTCACTACATGAGTGATCAAGGGATGAGGATGAAACTTGAACTTGTTTACCTTGCGTATTGTAATGCCGTCACCCTCCGCTCACAAATTTGTGTGCACGGTGCATTTAAAAGTAAATAACATGTTGCTGGAATACACAATTTGAAGCACTGGCTTATAGAAACAGGAAGGGTGTGAATCGTGGAATAAGGGTGCAGTGACAGGCTGTCTGCCCCTTGTGTTTACCACTCCATCCAATCCGACCGTGGCGGGACTGAGAAGGAGAAAAATGAACACGTTGATGAAGTGTCTCAAGCAGTAGCCAACCTGGGTTGTTTATGAAACATTTTGTCAATCAGAGTACACAAACCTGATATGCAGTTACTTGGTGTTTTTGTGCACAAAAAATTAACTTAAAGCAGAATTTTTGAGGTGGGGGTCTGAATAAAGGATATGAAATGTTAATATCTTACCTGCTTTAGATAGCTTTTTGAATGACAAAATTTGGCTAAAATAAAGTCAAAAGTCAAAGTCAAAGTCAACTTTATTGTCAGAACTGCAATATGTACAGGACATACACAGGATTGAAATTGCGTTTCTCTCAGTCCCTCAGTGCAACAGTAACCATTTAAACACTAAAACACTGAAACATTTAATAAACATAAGCATAAAATAGTAAAAGTGTAACACTGTCCTGAGTTTTTGCATAGTAGTATAAAAGTATGAAAATTTACACCAACACTAAAACACTAAACATTTAATGAACATAAGCATAAAATGAAATAATAAAAGTGTAATACTGTCCTGAGTTTTTGCATAGTAGTATAAAAAGTATATCTATAAAATAAACTGAAGGTTCTAGCATTGACATTTGCAAAACCCTATGAGGAAAAAATTGCCACAAAAAAAATTGACTGTGATTTTATTTATTGTTTAATTTTGGTGCAGTCAATAAACACAATTTTCTCTGACAAAGCCTAAACATTTTTTTTTCTTTTTTTTCAAATGCTCTCATAACCTCACAATAACTTTACTACACGCTCATGTTCCATATGTGAAAATCTGCCACATTAGAATACACTCGATATACAAAATTTGATCCCATATTTATTATATTGAACATATTACACCCATTCTCCATAACCTCCATTGGCTTCCTGTCACCTACAGAATTCAGTACAAAACTGCTCTCATTACACACCAATGCTTACACGGAACTTCACCTGACTATCTAAAGGACATTCTTGCACCATATTCATCCACCCGGTCTCTACGATCACAGAACAGTAATCTACTTCACATTCCACGAACCAAATTAAGGACCATGGGAGACCGGGCATTCTGTGTGGCTGCCCCCCGCCTATGGAACTCCCTCCCTGACTACCTGAGAGCTCCACAGTCACTGGTTGACTTTAAAAGCGGTTTAAAGACTTTTCTTTTTAAGCAAGCCTATTCTGCCTCCGCATGATTTTATCTTTGATCTTGGTTGATATCATTATTGATTTTATTTGATTTTATCACTTGTTTTATTGTTGTAGCACTTTGAGATTTTTATTAATGAAAAGTGCGGTATAAATTGAATTTATTATTATTATTATTATATAATAATAATAATAATAATAATAATTATTATTATTATTATTATATTGTAAAACAATAATCCTTTCAGTTTTTTCTTTTTACCTCTGTACCTATTCTTTTGATTTTTATATTAGTTTGCTAGATGGTGCCCCACATTTATATTTGAGAACCTCTAAAAAAAAATCAATGACAGGTCAATTTTACCTACCCTAGACACATTACCTATTGTCAGCTAGAATTTCCTGCAGACTCCCACCACTTACCACGTCTGATAATATAGTTTTAGTATGGAAATAAGGAGAGAAAATTCATTTATAATTTGCACAAGTAACTGTTTAGTACCAAAAATGATTTCACATGCATGCAGGCGATAGAATTGGACATTCTTTGCCTGACAATGATGACTGCTGTTAGTTTTACCAAAAGCAGAATGTCATGCTGTAGCAGCCCATTTGTATATCTGGGTTAGTAATAATAATAATAATAATAATAATAATAATAATAATAATAATAATAATAATAATAATAATAATGAATTCAATTTATAATGCACTTTTCATTAATAAAAATCTCAAAGTGCTACAAAGTGTAACAAAGCAAAGATCAAAATAAAACAAGTGATAAAATCAAATAAAATCAATAATAATATCGACTAAGATCAAAGATAAAATCATGTGGATGCAGATTAGGCTTGCTTAAAAAATAAATAAAATAAAACAAGTGATAAAATCAAGTAAAATCAATAATGATATCAGCTAAGATCAAAGATAAAATCATGTGGAGGCAGAATAGGCTTGCTTAAAAAGAAAAGTCTTTATGCTGCTTTTAAAGTCAACCAGTGACTGTGGAGCTCTCAGGTCGTCAGGGAGGGAGTTCCACAGGCGGGGGGCAGCCACACAGAATGCTCGGTCTCCCATGGTCCTCAATTTGGTCCGAGGAATATGAAGGAAATTACTGTTCTGTGATCGTAGAGACCGGGTGGATGAATATGGTGCAAGAATGTCCTTTAGATAGTCAGGTGAAGTGCCGTGCAAGCATTGATGGGTAATGAGAGCAGTTTTGTACTGAATTCTGTAGGTGACAGGAAGCCAATGGAGGTTATGGAGAATGGGTGTAATATGTTCAAATTTACGAACTCTCAACAGAATCCTTGCTGCACTGTTTTGAATGTATTGAAGTTTCTGAAGGTTTTTGCCAGGGATTCCAATAAACAGGGAGTTGCAGTAGTCGAGACTGGAGGAGACAAAGGCTGTGTCTCAATTCAGGGGCTGCATCCTCATGAGTGCGCATTTGTCGGCCGCATACGTCATTGCCCCGCGCGGAGGACTGTCCCAATTCGAAGACTCCTCCTCATGCGGCCGAGGAATGCGGCCTACTTCCTGCCGAAATCGAAGGATGCATCCGTGGAACCTTCAAGACGGAGGCTATCCCAGAATTCATAGCGCCAGCAGAGATTTCGCGGGGGGGGTGGGACTTTCTGCGTGCAGGGTCGGGGCTGCTGCGTGTTGTTGAGTCATCAGCTCGTTCTGACAACAACCTCAGCGCGAATATTCATTCAACCTTTATTTAGTCATCTCAAACAACCTCAGCTCGAATATCCATCCATCCATCCATCCATTTTCTTCCGCTTATCCGGGGTCGGGTCGCGGGGGTAGCAGCCTAAGTAGGGAGGCCCAGACTTCCCTCTCCCCAGCCACTTGGAGCAGCTCCTCTGGGGGAATCCCAAGGCGTTCCCAGGCCAGCCGAGAAACATAGTCCCTCCAGCGTATCCTGGGTCTTCCTCTGGGTCTCCTCCCGGTGGGACATGCCCGGAACACCTCACCAGGGAGGCGTCCAGGAGGCATCCTAACCAGATGCCCGAGCCACCTCAACTGGCTCCTCTCGATGTGGAGAAGCAGCGGCTCTACTCCGAGTCCCTCCCGGATGACTGAGCTTCTCACCCTATCTCTAAGGGAGAGTCCAGCCACCCTGCGGAGAAAACTCATTTCAGCCGCTTGTATCCGAGATCTTGTTCTTTCGGTCATAACCCAAAGCTCATGACCATAGATGAGGGTGGGAACGTAGATCGATCGGTAAATTGAGAGCTTTGCCTTTTGACTCAGCTCTCTCTTCACCACGACAGACCGGTACAGCGCCCGCTTCACTGCGGACGCTGCACCTATCCGCCTATCGATCTCACGCTCCAGTTTTCCCTCATTCGTGAACAAGATCCCGAGATACTTAAACTCCTCCACTTGGGGCAGGACCTCCTCCCCGACCCGGAGAGGGCACGCTACCCTTTTCCGGCTCAAGACCATGGCCTCGGATTTGGAGGAACTGATCCTCATCCCGGCCGCATCGCATTCAGCTGCAAACCGCTCCAGTGAAAGCTGTAGATCACGAGCTGATGAAGCCAATAGGACCACATCATCTGCAAAAAACAGAGAAGCGATTCTAAGGCCACCAAAACGGATCCTCTCAACACCTTGGCTGCGCCTAGAAATTCTGTCCATAAAAGTTATAAACAGAATCGGTGACAAAGGGCAACCTTGGCGGAGTCCAACTCTCACCGGAAACGAGCCTGACTTACTGCCGGCAATGCGGACCAAGCTCTGACACCGGTCGTACAGGGACCTAACAGCCCATATCAATGGGCCTGGTACCCCATACTCCCGGAGTACCCGCCACAGAACCCCCCGAGGGACGCGGTCGAATGCCTTTTCCAAGTCTACAAAGCACATGTAAACTGGTTGGGCAAACTCCCACGCACCCTCCAGGACCCTGTTGAGGGTGTAGAGCTGGTCTAGTGTTCCACGACCAGGACGAAAACCACACTGCTCCTCCTGAATCCGAGGTTCGACTATCCGACGGACCCTCCTCTCCAGAACCCCTGAATAGACCTTACCAGGGAGGCTTAAGAGTGTGATCCCTCTATAGTTGGAACACACCCTACGGTCCCCCTTTTTGAATAGGGGAACCACCACCCCAGTCTGCCAATCCAAGGGAACTGCCCCCGATGTCCACGCGATATTGCAGAGTCGCGTAAGCCAACACAACCCCACAACATCCAGAGCCCTAAGGAACTCAGGACGAATCTCATCCACCCCCGGAGCCTTGCCACCGCGGAGCTTTTTAACCACCTCGGCGACCTCCGCACCAGAGATTGGAGAGCCCGATCCAAAGTCCCCAGGCTCCGCTTCCTCAGTGGAAGACGTGCCAGTAGGATTGAGGAGGTCTTCGAAGTATTCCGCCCACCGACTCACAACATCCCGAGTTGAGGTCAACAGCACGCCATCCCCACCATAAATGGTGTTGGTCGCGTACCGCTTTCCCCCCCTGAGACGCCGGATGGTGGACCAGAATCGCCTCGAAGCCGTACGGAAGTCATTCTCCATGGCCTCTCCGAACTCCTCCCACGCCCGAGTTTTTGCCTCAGCAACCACCCGAGCCGCATGCCGCTTGGACTGCCGGTACCTATCTGCTGCTTCCGGGGTCCCACAGGCCAAAAAGGCCCAATAGGACTCCTTCTTCAGCTTGACAGCATCCCTCACCGCCGGTGTCCACCACCGGGTTCGAGGGTTGCCACCACGACAGGCACCAACAACCTTGCGGCCACAACTCCGATAAGCTGCCTCGACAATAGAGGCGCGAAACATGGTCCACTCGGGCTCAATGTCCCCCGCCTCCCTCGGAACGTGTTCAAAGCTCTCCCGGAGGTGGGAGTTAAAGCTCCGTCTTACGGGAGACTCTGCCAGACGTTCCCAGCAGACCCTCACAATACGTTTGGGTCTGCCAGGTCTGACCGGCATCCTCCCCCACCATCGGAGCCAACTCACCACCAGGTAGTGGTCAGTGGACAGCTCCGCCCCTCTCTTCACCCGAGTGTCCAGGACATGCGGCCGCAGATCAGATGAGACGACAACAAAGTCGATCATTGAACTACGACCTAGGGTGTCCTGGTGCCAAGAGCACATATGGACACCCTTATGCCTGAACATGGTGTTTGTTATGGACAATCCATGACGAGCACAGAAGTCCAATAACAGAACACCACTCTGGTTCAGATCAGTACTACAGAAATGACTAAAAAAAATGTGTTAGCTGAATATATATTACTAGTGTTTCTGAGTTTACTGTTTTTGAAGAACTGATAACAAATCAGATTATTTTACACGTGCGTAGCAAGGATTTTCTGAGGGGCAATCTTTTAAAACCCAGAGTGGACCTACGAAGTGTAAGTTGTCCAGTAGCTCAATTGGTTACGAGTAATCAACCTGCTGTTGGCGCAGAGATCTCACTTGGTACGGTTAAAACTTATTTTACGTTTGTCTTTTATTGGATAAAAAAAAGGAGTTTCACAAACTCCTTCCTTTTAATCTCAGTCCTCATTTTTTTATCCAATAAAAGACAAACGTAAAATAAGTTTTAACCGTACCGAGTGAGATTCGAACCAGCTTCGAGAAAAGTATCTCTGCACCAATCGCAAGTTGATTTACCAACTGAGCTACTGGACAACTTGCATTTCGTAGGTCCACTCTGGGTTTTAACAGATCGCCCCTTATAAGCTGATTTGTAATCAGTTCTTAACAAACAGTAAACTCAGAAACACTAATATATATACATGTATTCAGCTAACTAATATATTTTAGCGGCGTCCCTTCTCTTTCCACACACACCAAGCGCGCACACAAGAACTTCCCACCCACTTCAAGAGAACGCCCCACCCACTTCAATGCCGGCTCTCCTGAAGGCTAGACCGTCCCATTTCAGCAGTTTCGCTCAGCCCACCCGGTCTTGTGAGTGCGTGGCCTACTCGGCCCAGCTAGGCTGGGTCCTCATGAGGACGCAGCCCCTGAATTGAGACACAGCCAAAGGCATGGACGACTTTCTCAGCATCAGGAAAAGTCAGAGATGGGCGAAGTCTGGAGATGTTTCGAAGATGGAAGAAGCAGGTTTTAAACAGATGCTTAATGTGATTTTCAAATGTAAGATGAGAGTCCTTTTTTATTCCAAGATTTGTAACAGAGGTGGAGAGGGGGATGTCTTGACCAGAGAAGGAGATTGTATAGCAAAATATATATAAAATCGTATAAGCAAAATAACAAATAAAAAAAATATAAAAAGAGAGAAACTAAAATTTCTACCACAGGTAGAATAAAAAAAAAAAGACCCAGTTCATAATCCTTCCTGTCCAAGTTTCTCCACTATTAGTTTTTTTAAATCTATTTCCTCCTAAGAAAAAACACTCTTCTTTCTCTTATACCACTCGTCCACCTCATAAAAGCTACATTTTCTCTTTACAGTGCATTTTGCCATCTTTATTTAAAAACAAACCACAAAACAAAATATATTTTGCACATGAATTGGGACAGGTGCACAGGCTCAGACAAAAAAATGATAATTCCAGATTTCATTTCCTACTTCCATTTTAGATTTTGTCCATGAACATTGCATGTCCACACAACAGGAACTTGATTGGCTATAAGTGTGTAGCATCAAAACAACCATTGAAGCTGATTGGTCAGTTCTATTTGCAAAAGAGTGTGGGCGTCCTTGGTCAGAACACATGAAGATTGGTTAATATTATTGGGTCTGGAGAGGCCTTAGATCTCTCCAGTTCTTCAAACGATGTGTCAATCAATAGAGGAAGGTTTACACCAACATTTTGACACCCTCATATTTAAATTAGAAGTACCTGATAAAGCGTAGCAGCTGTTATAAACAGAAAGACATCACATTAGCCCGAACGCGGCCTTTGCATATTAAAATTATTTAAATAAAATTCTAGTCTGAATATCTTACTTTTCCCACTTTTGTTACGTCTTTATGTTTCAGATAATACCTGATCAGGCCTGTATTTTCTGTGATTCTGTCAGGTGATTTGATGTGCGTGAGGATGGAAAATCAATTTTGAACAAATGCTCTATGGTTGTGATGGTCATAGATCGATGAATGGATGCAGGCTTTTAGTGACCACACAGTAACTGTTTCAATACGTGATGTAATTCACCACAAGTACCAACCAACTGTCACATGCCAGCAACAACATCAAATTAATGTTTTAGGACTTTGAAAAACCAAACCACAATACGATTTTTTAACTCTAAAAGTGGTTAAAAACTAAAATAGCAACATTTTTTATCATAATGACCAAATAATTCTTTCTCATCATTCTGATGTGATTTTTTTTTACAGGGCTGAAATTATGTCATTTCACAGAAACAACGGAAATGTCACAGGTCACACACATATTATTCTGATGTGATTTTTTTTTACAGGGCTGAAATTATGTCATTTCACAGAAACAACGGAAATGTCACAGGTCACACACATATTACCCTCCCAGCAGCTGTGATTTGAATAGTTCTGACAGGTAAAAATCTGGGAAATATCTATTATTTCAAAGGTAGTGCCAAAGCCTTCTCCAAATAGGTTTTAGCTACTCATTCATTCCCACAGTCAAAGGCGAGAGTGCTCATAATAATTCTTTAACTGTATTTGGCATTTTCTGGTCAGAAATCTACTGAGAACAGCGTGAGATTATTTTTCACACATCCTCTTATCTGAACTTCTGTGTGAGAGAGTATGGCTGCATTTCCAAGATACCACATCAGTTCCATAACGCCAAATGACAGGACAAACCATTAAAACACCTCCACGACCAAGGTGGGAGACCAATCATATACTTTTTTTTTTTGTATAAAATAGGGGTGAACTGGTGCTAATGGTATTTTTACAAGAAGATGATATGCATTGATTGAGCAGTAAAGGCTAGTTCCAGAGGGGTCAAGACCAAAATAGATTGCCAATATTTTGATACAACTTCAATTATATATTTTTATAGCAACTTTTTTCTTAATAGAAATCCCCACTAATAGTTTTTCATTATATGATTATTTACTTGGAATTATATAGTGTTATAATTTTCAGACATAGAATATCAGACTTCAGTTTCTATGTTTTATTAAGCTCTCGCAGTGAGGAGATGTTAACAACAGTGCACAGGCTGATCACAGAGTTGTCTTAGTAGTGATCTTCAACAGCTCAGTTTTATATGTTCAAGGATCACAAGGCAGGTTTCACAGTCTTTTCAGACAGGAGTGAGAAAATAAACACCTGACGATCTTTCTTAATGTTTCTGGTTGGAGATGCTACTGAAAAAGAAAGTTTTAACTGACTCACACACACCACGTCCACCACATAGCAGCCACAAGGTCATCCTGCATCTGCTCATTATAATTCAGCACATAGTTATACAATGCACACAGAATGGACATAAAGACAAATTTTCTTTACATATGGTAATTTGTATGCATAATTAGCAACATCAGCAAGCTGTAGCACTTCCAGTGTCAAAATATGTTGCCAAAAATGTTCAGACAGAAAGCTTAAAGATTATCTATAAAGTCAATTTTATGGATTTTGTATTTAAGTAGAATATAGCCAGAACATGAAGACTTTGAAATTTGGTTAAAAAATTTGTGTGTGTCTTGGAATAGGGGTTTAGACAAAAACAAAAATCTCAAAATATTTTCAGAAAGCTAAATGGTCTGAAATTGTATTTAAAAGTGACGAAAAATATGCCAGTAATTCCCAGAGTTCAGTTAAACATTACAAATTGTGGCATCAAGAAAACAGCATGTGATTTGAAGATTGTCTGCATTCAAACCAAAACATCACAGTAAATGTGCTTGGCTTGGACACAGAGAAGTACACAGTGAGTACATTAGGCACAGGAGTTCACCATTCCTATCTAAAAGCAGGCACATATTATAATTGACTGAATTTTGCCATCTGCCACAACAGAAATAAAAAGCAGATGAAAATATTCACTTAAACACTACACAAAACCAAACTTCATGATTGACTGATTCAGAATAACACACAAAAGCTTAAATAGCATTTTGATTTTAAATCAGTTGTGTGGAAAAAGCTCTGCAGTGACAAAGTAATGAAACAGCAAAGGAAAATGTGATGGTAACTAGTAATACCATATGATCTGCAATTTGCTCATTTATTTGATATGACTCGTCATTTTCCCCTAGAGCTGTCATTTCTAACCCCGGTCAAAGTGATGTGCTGGATGGGCGGGCCTGGTCGGTGTCAGGCTTTTGATTGTGTCAGCGGATGCGCGCGGCTGACAAACCAATTTGGATCATCACCAGCAGCTCAAGGCCGTTTGACCGTGCGCTGACTGGCCAGTTGAAAGAGGTACAAAGAAGTGCACATCGCTAACTGCCAGCAACCCAATTGAAGCTTACGAGCCACCACATCCGCGTACGCACGCTGCCAAGCCCAGCTGGTTGAAAGAGGTACAAAAATGTCCAGATGGATGATTGCCAGCGACCCACCTGCGGCTTAACTGTACCCAGCCGCTGCGTCATTGGACGCGTGCGGCTGACAATACAGTAACTATAATAACTACAATATTATAATAATTTAATAGCTATAATTAATCCGCTGACTCTTGTTAATAAACAAGAAATCTTGTATATTCCTATCTTTGAAATACGTTTTTAAATCATGTCAAACTGATTTGCTTACAAAAGGGGGGAAGCTTAATAATAAATTATTATTATTATTATTCGTGTTTTGATTTGTACCAGGGCAGCACGGTGGCGCATGCTGCATCTCAGCGAGCAGGTCCCTTGTTCAAATCCTGGTCCGGGGGCCTTTCTGGGTGGAGTTTGCATGTTCTCTCCGTGCATGCATGGATTTTCTCAGGAACTCCGGTTTCATCCCACAGACCAAAAACATACATGTTAGACTGATTGGTAACTCTAAATTGTCTCTAGGTGTGAGTGAGAGAGTGAATGGTTGTTTGTCTCGTTTGTCTCTATGTGGCCCTGTGATGGACTTGCGATCCGTCCAGGGTGTACCCCGCCCCTCGCACAGTGATTGCTGGACATGCCGGGGCACCTGCGAGCCCTGTGACCCAAAAATGAAAGAAGCGGGTAAAAGATAATGGATGGTTTGTACCACAGTTAATTGGTTGGTTTCGGGTCGGGTTTGGAAAAAATTATACGGGTTCAGTCTGATTTTTTTAGACCCGAATGCAACTCTAATGCAGAAATGCTCAGTGTGAGTGTTTGCCATTTTATTCTAATTTAACAGTATTATTATGTTCACATTTGTGTTGCTTTATACTTTGTATTTGGTCTAGGTAAAAATGGCTCAAGCAAATCTATTATTTTATTTGTTTTCTTTTCTTTTTAATATATTTTAGAAGAGAGAGAGAGATATGTTTCTGGAGTTAATCCAACTTTCTGTTAAACACTTGGCTTGTAGGAGTTTGTTTCTATTTATATTGGTTGAAAAAGACGGTCAGCCTACATGTGGTTTTTAAATTTTTAATCCTTCTTGAATCTCTGCCTTATCGTGTTGGAGGACTTTGTGTGCCTGAATGATCCTAGGAGCTATGCTGTCAGGGGTAATTATAATTACCCCTGGTAGGGTCTCCAGGGCAGATTGGTTCTAGGTGACAGGCCAGAAAAAGAGCGATTCCAAAGCTCTATGGAAAAAAACAAAAAAAAAACAAAGAGCTCAGTGTCCCTTGCCCGAATGTGGGTTACCAGGGTCACACCCTAGCCAGGACTGGGTTTGTCGGCGAATGATGAATAATGGGTTCCTATACATGGAGCCCAGTCAGGCACAGCCCGAAGAAGCAATATGAGTTTGCCTTCCTGTGGGCCCACCACCTGCAGGTGGGGCCATACAAGTTGGGTGCATGACTCCATGGGCAGTGGCTAAAGGCAGGGGCCTTAGCGCTCTGACCCAGACTTACCAAAGCTGGCTCTTGGTGACGATCTGTCCCTGTGTCTGTTTTCTTTCTATTTATGTTTTGTTTCCTATTCTGCTTATTGTTTTTTCTTTCTGCTTCTTGTTGTGTCATTCTGTTCCTGTTGTTTTTGACTCTGTGATCTCAGTCATTTCCCCACTAATGCCTCCTACCCACCGCCCCCGGCGTCGGGCGGCCGAAGCGGCCGGATAACACCGGTTTACATTCAAAGTCTATGGAGGAGACGCGTGGAGTCACGGGGAACAAGGAAGCGGCGAGATTCAACTGATCGAAGCGGCGCGACGGCAGCCTGCACACGCACGCGCGCGTCGCCGTCGAGCCGCAGACGTCCCAAATGTTGATCTCTGGCGGCTCGACGCATCCGGCAAACAGTCGGGAGAGCCTCGCTATCTGATTACACAACCACAACGGGACTTTTTTCGGACTTTTTAAACTCACCGGATCCAGCCTCCAGGAATTGGAACCAAACTCCGGTAAGAAACGTGGCATTTTTACAGTTGCTGCTGACAGGCTGCTGTACTCTCCAGTGTAGATCACCCCAAACATAAAAAAAAGTTTTAATCTCATCGAAGACCGTCGGAGGTGCAGTTAAAACAACAACTGAACCCGGAAAACAAGCCAGAGACCCCTCCCTCTGCTACCCCCTAGTGTACGTCATCAGACGGTGTTCAGTGGCCAGTGGGACCGTGACCAGCGGCAAAAAGGGGGCGGCAGGCGCGTTTGCAGTTGTGCGGTGGGTAGGAGGCATCACTCTTCAGCCTGACTCTCAGTCACTAACCATTCACATCTGTCTCTAATCAGCTACCATCCCATGTGCACTCATTAGTCACCCTACCTCTGCCTTATTTAAACATCTCCTCTTCACCACTATATGTCCGCTCATTGTTCTGTTATCACAGACGTCTTGGTCCTCCTCTGTCTTGCCCAATTTAGTTCTTGTCTGATGATCTGTTCTGTCCCAGTTCTGTCTTGCCTAGTAACCTGTCTGCCCTGTTCCTGTTTGCACCATGGGTGTAAGTTCTTTTGCTGCCTCGTCAGTCTTTTTGTTTTGTGGTTTAAAACTTTTTTTAACTCCTGCTTCACTTGCCTGCCTATATATGGGTCTAAAATCTGAGGATCACAATAGAATGAGCGGACCTGACCCAGACGCAGCAGGAAGTTTGTGCCTTGCAGAGCTCCACCTGGAGAATTCTAAGTGCTATGTGTTGTCATCATTGTATGTTCCCATACAGTGGTGAAATTAGTTCTCTCCCAGGTGAAGCAGTGGGCAGCTATGTAAGCGCCCGGGGAGCAGGGATTAGGTGTCTTCCTCAGTGATACTATGATGTGGGAATGGCTGAGGATCAAACCTGGAACTTTTGGGTCCTGAGTCAGCTGCCCTGCCTCTACCCCATCTCGACCACCAACCCGGTATGCAAAGCTTCACAAGATAATAAATAATTATGCCGACATCATGGCTACACCCTTTTATTTGTGGGTAAGAATGGTGGTGATTCAAGATCTGGTGAATATGTTTACCCATTATCCTAGACTGACCAATGAACAGGGGATGAACTTTTTTGACAATGCTTGGACAGAGAAACATGTCTTGCTTTCTCTTCTCCAGCCACGTTCTTCTCCATTCCCCGGTTATACCAGTCACCTCCCTGAGTCTGTAAGTATGGTCCCACCTACAGACTCACCCCCATTTTGCTCAATGGGTGTTGATGAGGACACCTCACCACCATATTGCTCAGTGGGTATCCAAGACAATAAGTTATCCGCCTACCCTTCTCCAAGCTGTTGCAGAAAAAGATGACAACGGACTCAAGCCGGGTCCACCAAACCTCAATCCCTCTTTCTGCCTGAGTTGGTCGCATCTGCAGAGGTCCTCAAGTCTCCTGAGGACCCCACATCTTCTGGGATCCTCAAGTCACTAGGGATCCTCGTGGCTACACCCCCATCTGCAGATCCTGAAGTGGCTATGCCCCCTGCAGACCCTGAAGTGGCTATGCCCCCTAAATACCCTGAAGTGACTACAACCCCCGCAGACCCTGAAGTGGCTGTGCCCCCCTGCAGACCCTTAAGTGGCTGTGGAAGATGCTTTATGAGTATGGGATTGGGGACCAGTTTCTTCAGGCTGTTTTGTCCCTTTACAAGCGCTGTGGGTGTTTGTTTCACATTGTCGGAAGTAAGCCGGACCCCTTCAGTGTGAGAGTTGGACTTCGCCAGTGCTGCCCATTGTCACTGATTCTGTTCATAACTTTTATGGACAGAATTTCTTGATGCAGCCAGGAGGCGGATATAGTCCAGTTTGGTTGCCTCAGGATTCCATCTCTGCTCTTTGCAGATGATGTGGTCCTATTGTTGTCATTGTGCCATCATCTTCAGCTCTCACTGAAGTGGTTTGCAACTGAGTTTGAAGTAGTTCACATGAGAATCAGTACCTCCAATTCTGAGGCCATGGTCCTCGGTCAGAAAAGGGTGCATTGCTTTCTTTGGGACGAGGGTGAGGTTCTGTCTCAGGTGGAGGAGTTCAAGTATCTTGAGGTTTTGTTCACGAGTGAGGGACGAATGGAGCGTGAGATTGATAGATGGATCGGTACAGCATCTGCAGTATTGTGGACTCTGTTCCAGTCTGTTGTGGTGAAGAGGGAGCTGAGATGTATATTTACTAGTTGGTCTATATTCCTACCCTTGCCTATGGCCACAAAATTTGGGTAAATTGACTTTTTGTCTAATCAAGGCCCTGTTTACACGGACACTGTGTGGGGGAAACGCAACCTTTGGGTATGTTAATTAGGTTGAAAGTTTTGCGTTGACATGGGCGAATTCTGTGGATACGACTCTCTCCCCCCCACCCCCCGTACTCATGAATTTACTGTAGTTACCATGCTGGGCCTGTAGATGGCGCTGTGATCTTTGGAACCTTCACTACTGCGCATGCGTGCCACTGCTGCCTGAGGTAAACAAAGCACACGAGGCAGCCTGTTTTCCTCTCTGGCTAAAAGTTCAGCTACTACAAGTTGTTGTCAACAAGTTAACAACAAGTTAAAGCTGGAATTTGGATAAGAGTCAACAGATCTGACACCAAGTGGACCGCTTCATCTGCGCACCAGTTGCTGACTGGACCGGAACCGAGTCAACATGTCTGACTTTAGTCCGTGAGAATCAGCTGATTTACAGCAGCGCTACAAGGTAAACCATGTTCTTAATAATGTTTCCTTGTGTTTAGTTCGATCACAGAACAACCAACTGAGGTTTTATTTTTATTTTTTTCCTGCGAGGTCGAAGCTGTTCCACGAAGCGGACCGGTTCGGATGTGGGTCCAGTGTCCACCAGGATGAACAACAGAGTCCAGTTCATTAAAGTTCGGTTAACGTGTTTTTAAAAGTGTTCAATTTAATTCTCAGTGTTTGTGACATGAGTTTGTGGTGTTGGATAAATAAATAAATTAAAAATCAACCTGGTGTCTTCATTTTCAGCAGCATGTTAGGCATGACGTAACGAGTCCAGATAGCTTCATTTAGCTCAGATAAATGTAAATATCTCCCACGCTAACATAAATACTGTTTATTATTGTTAAACTGTTAATATATAGCACATTTAGTATGTTATAGTGCAGCGTGACACGTGAAATGTCCGACTGCCTCGTTAACAGACAACTGGATCCAGGCAGCTGGCTCTCTTCCAACACAGATGCAGGTAAGGTGTAGAATAATTAAATATGAGAATCAAAATATATTCCATCAGCTATAGTTCAGAAAGTGGTGCGTGTGTCCACTGTCCAGTCCACCGCCATTGTTAAAATGCCGGCTGTCTGCGCGTGCGTGCTGCGTGCATGTGTTCAAACAAAAGCTCCACGGGAGATGTTTACATTATCAACGGGGGGTCAGCGAAAAACTTCCACCTTGAGAGCAGGATCAGAAAAGTATCGGTGTCATCGAGGGGGGCCAGCAGCGTCGTGTAGGCGATAAGCAAAGTCGCAAAGAGAAAGTAGCAGTTACACTCAAAATACGCGCCGTGTAAACTGGCCCCAAGATACTCAAAGCACTTTACATTACAATCTGTGCCCCATTTACCCATTCATACAGCACTCTACTATATCTTTACAAAGAATAATCAGTGCTTTATCACATCCAAACAATGATGGGACACACATCAAAGGCAAGGAGGGTTTCAGTGTCTTCCCCAGGGACACTTCAGCAAGTGACTGCTAGTGGAATTGAACCCCCAACTCTTACATTGGAAGATGACTGCACTAACCACAGCTGCCCATAGTGGCGGTGGGTAGTGGGTAGTGACTGACAGAAGGAGATTGTAGATACAGTCGGTAGAAATAAGTTTCCTCCACAGTGTAGCTGGCCACTGACCTTTGGGATAGGGTGAGAAGTTCATTTATTTGAGAGAGACTTGCAGTAGAACGGCTGCTCCTTAACATCAAGAGGAGCCATTTGTGGCTTGGGAATCTGGTAAGGATGTTCCCTGGGTGCCTCCCAAGGGAGGTTCTTCGGGCATGTCTGACTGGTAGGAGACCCTGGGGAAGACCTAGAACATGCGAGAGAGACTATTTTCTTGGTTGGCCTGAGAACGCCTTGAAGTCCTTCCAGATGAGCTTGAAGAAGTGGTGGTGGAAAGAGATGTCTGGGCTTCCTTGCTCAAGCTGTTGCCCCTGCAACCTGACTTCAGAACAATCGGAAGATAATGGATGGATGGATAGTTGTTTTTTTATAGTGACAACACCTGTATAAAAATTCTGCCTTCCTATACAGGACCCAAAACCTTAAACCCTCTACAATAAAAAGGGTTTAAAGTCCATGACCCACCATGTTTTCAAATTGCATCGCCATTAATATTTATTAGTTTATTTAAAAATAATACAGGAGCGTTTATTTATATTGTAGAGAAATAATGCAAAATGTGTTATTTCATGATTTATAGCAGATTTTAGCAGAAGCTCCGGGAAGATCTGCCCCTCTCCAAATATGGGCATTCACATCACTAAAGATTCCGCCTTGGAGTTACAGGCGGAGTTTTAATAAGCCTTCATCAACTTCCATGACCGCTGCTCTAAGAGAGGAAAAAAAAAAGAGAAGCGGTTGCTCACTGATGTCTGTCATATTCTGAGCAGCATCCACGTAGACATACTAGTTTAATTCGCTTGATCGCGACAAATTCATTCATTTCCGCATCGCCTTTTTATTCTCTCCCCTGACCAGACAGGTCGGGAGTAGAAAGGCAGCCGCAGCGCGGAGCTCTGAGCGCGCGGGCTTCCCCGTGCTCTCCCGTGCTCTCCCGTGCTCCGTGCTTCCCCGTGCTCCAGCAACAAGGCTGGGACAGAACCGAGCCCCGGCACGAACTTCAAAGCTGACGCAGCGGAACGGGGAGCCAGGGAGAAGCCGCGCGGCTCGCTCCTCTCTGGGCAGAGGAGAGGAGAGCAGCCAGCAACAGTCGCAGCGGTGTTATATCTTATTAAAAAGGTCTATAAAATAAATAAAAAATAAAAGCAGACCACTGGTCCAGTTGTACACAAAAATGCACCAGGAAATATGCAGTTTTACTCTCACTCTCATAAACCTCCATGGAAACTCACTCCTACCTTCTGCCTTGCTTTCTGGGTGGAGATCAATGTAACAAAAGGCATGACCCTTCGGGACTCTTCGGCCAGGTTTCCGGATTCATTCGGGAGTGGGTTGTTTTTTTTTTTTTTTTTTTAACCCTCGCCTGGCCCAAATGCAAAAATGAAAATAAAATTCATAAAATACTACAGTAATTCTCCAATATGGTGAATTGTTACTGTCACGGTGGGTGTTGTCCTTTAAAGACCGTGTAAAGTGAATTTCAACATTTTCTTCAATAAACATTATAAATGTCATAATTGTAATCTTGTAAATGAGTAAAAAGTCTCAAAATTGTAGCTCAATTAATTTTGGAGTTATAGATCAAACTGTGTATAAACATATTTCTCTTTCAGGATTTTTTAGGCGTGGTTTAAATGTGACCGCGTTTCGTCACGCGGTCACAAGCCCCACCCCCTGCAGCTCCAGCCGTATAAATGCGTTCTTCGGTGGAGCCGTTCACTCGCCTCCGACCGTCTCCCTCCAGTACTCAACCCAGGCGTGCTGCTGGAGCGACCACATGCCACCTGCACCACCGCGCCCCCCCCGCGCGCGCGCGTGTGTGTGTGTGTGTGCGTGCGTGTGTGTGTGTGTGAGAGGCGATCCGCGTGAAGAACACAGACCCCACATGCGATGTGACCGGGTCGGACCGCGAGTCCGCTCATCTTCTAAAATAGCGCTGATTATAACAGCGGAGATATGTGTCCTCAACTTTAAAAACATAACCAGAGTTGTTAGTGCTCTTGGAAAAAGAAGCTGCTGGAAGCCAGAACTCAGATAAAAACGGAGCAGGTGGATCTCTGCTTCCCCCGTATGCCTCCCCACACAGCTCAGCTCTGAAGGGGGCATGGACACGGCGCAGTACTGCGCTGAAACCACGCCCACGCGCTGACACGCCCCCACCGTTTCAGAGCAAGGCAAAATCATGTTTTTTCATGATTTTTGACACTTAATTTTATAAGGAAAACAATGTTTTTAATCAGTCAGATTTATATGGGTGATTAATAACACATATTTATGCCATGTGACAAACTAAAAACACACATTTAATTTCACTTTACACGGTCTTTAATTTTTTTCTGCCCCTGATTAATGGAATGTTATTACCTGTTTGAAAAATAGAAAATAAACCTTGCCATTTGTTTCTCTGTGACTCTAATACTGAGGAACATATCAAACCATGACTTGGGTGTACCATTGCATCTTTCAGATACAGTGCTCACTAAGGGACCTTTGCTGATCAGCTATATATTTTTAGGGCATCTTTGTATTAATGCTTTGAGCAGTCATTTCCTATGTAGAGAGCCAGGTGGTTTGATTCCACTAAAGTACAGTTACATGTCGGAGTGTCCCTAAACAATACACTGAACCCATCATTGTCTTTGATGTGTGCCCAAATGGTGTATACCCTGGCCACTGGGGCAACAATTAAAAAAAATAGGTGTGGACATAGTGGGAGAAAATGTGACAGGTGTGGAAAAAGTTTATTTCTGCAGATTATTGAGCATGCATCAGGGTATACTCTGCGGTGTTCTGATAGACTGAATGTCTGTCTCAGTTTTCTGTTTCTGTTGCTTTAGTTCTCTGAAACAAACATCAACACTGAGATGTAAATTTGTATTACCAATATTATAGCAAAGTTGTGTTTCCTTGAACTTTTGAAAATTTTCCTCAATACCCTCACAATAGTCTCGATGAAAGTGTCAGTTTCAAGTGTTTCTAGTTTATTATTATCTGCTCATTTTAATCCTACACCATATTATAGAATTAAAAACAGGATTTGGGGGATGATGGGCTAAACTTGTTTATATTTCAAACCAGACCATATGACTGATAAATGTAATACATTTAATGATATAGGAGGGCCAACAAGACTGCTTAGTCCATGGGCCTACCAGCAGGTTAAAGGGGGCCTAGACTATCTTGTAAAGCACTTTGAATGTCCTGGTTCCCTTATCAGTCAGTCACTCGGTGCAACACTATTGCTATGGGAAATTGCGCCCCCGCGCGATTACCTGAAGGAATACATTCACGCCTTTATGGCAGGGGGCGTCAGCGTCACCCCAGAGACCCCGCCCTCTGGGAACTTAAGACGCGGACGCCCATCCTACGTCCTCTTATTGCCCTTCACCTTGCTTAAACCTGAACTTCTCTTCGTGGGACTTCTCTGTTGTTCATCGCTCGACCAGAGGTGAGCTCGCTCCCTACACAGAGCGTACAGAGAATTTTTTTATGCGCACTACTGGGCTGGCGAAAGCTAGTTCGGCACATTTTTTTCTTAACCCCGAAGTTTTCTTCTCTTCTCTCCGTAGACTGCTTCGCTCGACGGCGCTAACTGCGTCACATCGCTACCCTGCTAAGTCGTAGCAGGCTAGCTAACGAAAGCGATGCGACGGAGGAGACGTCTCGAAAGTGAATTTTGGAAAGACTTGCTTGTCTTCTCTCGGACATGGCTCCAGAGAAAGGAAAGGGAAAGCCGAGACTTGCGAAAAAGGCTAGCAGGGCGGCGAGCCCGACCTCACGCGCTTGCCCCAGCGGATACGGTTTTTACCTCTCGGCGACGGACATCCACGAGGCCTGTCCTGTCTGCCTAGGAATGCTGCACGCGAAAATGGCATTGGACGCGCCTGACTCATGCCCGCACTGCAGCCAGATGATGGAGGCGGTGCGGAGGCACGAGTGGACTTTGTCGCCAAAGCCATGGGCGCAACTGTGGCGCCAACAGACCTGGGGCCTCATGTATCAACGGTGCGTACACACAAAAACCATGCGTACGTCACTATCCACGCAAAACTCCGTATGTATCAAAACAGAACTGAACGTGGATATGTCCGCACCGCCACGGCAGCTCCAGTGCAGGCGTACGCACGTTTCTGTGGTTTGTGTTCCTTTGGCGACACCTACAGGTGATTCTGGAAACTGTTCATGATGGGGTAATAATGATTATTTCCACCCAAACACACATGATGAACAATTATTACATCCACATGGACGCAATCAGAATACAACCTGCAAAAAATATAAAAAACAGAAAGACTGAATAGTTCTGCACAGCTTAAATTCTTGTTTTTTGTTCATTTTTAGCTGTTTTAGCAGTTGAAGAACGTGATGCATGATGGGACAAGATGACATTCCTCTGTTGCAGGGTATATTTAAATGAAAACAACGTTTGTCTTTACCCTGATACATGCTCAATAATCCAGGTAGAAAAATCTAAAAAAGCTAAGTCTGGTCCTCTGGACATTCAAAAAAACAAAACAAAACAAAGCAAAAAAAACTGTAGAAACGTTTCGTCTTTCGTCCGAAAGACTTCCTCAGTCTGAGGTGCTGGGTTCAGCTCAGTCTTATAAATAGCACCCTCTCACAGTGTTACACAACCAGTTGGCTGATGACAGCCGAAACCAGCTGCTCACATGATCAAGGAGGACCATCAGCCTAACAAAGGATCGTTAGCACCCTGATGGTTGTTTGCTATTCACAGAGGGCTGAGTGATACCAGCAATCACAGCATTGTAGGAGGGGGACAGTTGAACCCGGAGGCCTCCACCCCTGTTTAATGATGGGCGGTTTCTTTTCACAAAGATGGCCTCCTTTACTCCTCTCTCAAACCATCGTTCCTCTCTATCAAGGATGTGAACATCTTCATCCCTGAAAGAGTGACCGCTGGCCTGGAGATGAGTGTAGACTGCAGAGTCCTGACCTGATGATGTTGATCTTCTGTGCTGGGCCATCCTTTTGGCCAGTGGCTGTTTAGTTTCCCCGATATAAGACTGATCACAGCCCTCCTGACACTGAACAGCATACACAATGTTACTCTGTTTTTGCCGGGGGACTGGATCTTTGGGATGAACCAGTTTTTGCCGTAATGTATTTTGGGGTTTAAAAGCCACTGGGACGTTGTGTTTAGAAAATAAACGTCTCAATGTCTCTGAAACCCCTGCAACATATGGAATGGCCACTGGTCTGGGTCTGGGTTCCTTCTTTTCACCTGATGGCTGGCTGGAGTCCTGTTTGGGTTTCTTCTCTGCTTTCAGGAAGGCCCAGTTAGGATATCCACATTTCTCTAGAGCCTGTTTTGTGTGTGATTTCTCCTTCTGTCTGGCTGCTGAGTTAGTGGGGACGCTGTCTGCTCTGTGATACAGAGTCCTGATGACTCCTAACTTNCTCAGACTGTGAAGTTCTCAGACAGCCCATCTCAGGACGGAGGTAATTTATTCTCCAGATGTGGGGCAATAAATCCTGTTGCTGTGACACAGAAACAGAGGTCTCCTGTTTCATGAATCAAGGTAAACGGATCTGACAGTTTGCGTGAAAAAAAACATGCCCATTTAAGTAAATGTACTGGTAAGCATAAAAAGAGTTGTTTTTATGTGAGCTTCTCAGAAATACTCATGAATATTCACTGTTTACCTTCAAAAGCAGCAGTTAGCACACAGTTTGAAGAGCCAAGTTAATCCATGGTTAGACCAGAGAAAGGATTAATTTTCATCATGCAATGCATTAAAAAAATTGTTTTTACCTGATAGCAGGTAGTAAGTTGGGATCATCCAGTGTGGCATGTATTAAGACTGTTGTATTTTAATCGATGCTGCAGGCTGAAAACACAAATAGATTGGCAGTAAATAAATAGAGGTAATAAACAATAGAGAACATGTAAAGCATCACATTTGTTATTTTGCACACTGCTGCATTCAGAACAATGGGTTATTAAATCATATGGACTGCAGATCTGCCTTTATTGAACCAATTTATCAGATTTTGTTCTTGAATATGCCTTTTTGTTTGGTTTTTTGATCAGAAATTGCATGTTACTGTTGCTGATGAGCATGTGCAGCCATGGAAACCATGAAACCACCGAGCCACATGACAAATCCCAGGTCAAACCCTTGGATGAAGAAGGTCTCTCAGGTCTCTCTTGTGAATGAGTCCTCGAGGCTCAATGGGATTAACCTGCCTAAATAAAGGTTGAATGAAAAAGAAGGAAAAGGAAGAAAATGCCAGAATAACAACTGTCGTATCTACTGCATGTTTCATCTGAAATAATCGAAGACATAGAAATTTCACATGTTCACTGTGAGTGTGAAAATCCCAGTCAGTCTGGTCATTGTTGAAGGAACAGATGTGATAATGAGCCAAAATACATTTCACCTCTGAACAAGGAGCGCTACTGGTTTCTACACATGACTTGAGGAGATGGATGCTTGACCTCTGCTGAATAAGAAACTTAATTGGGAAACTAACCTTGTGGAGGAAATTCACCGGGACAGGGTGATCAAAGAAAAAGATAAGACAAGAAAAATATAGTGAGCAGTTGTTGAAATTCTTCATCATTAAAGGCCTGTGAGTAAGATGTGTTAAAAAAAGAGCATTCTAGTTCTAACCAACCTCCTGTGATCTTATGAGACTTAAAGAGAATTATGCGCTCTCAAAGAATATATTACGGAGGTCTCTTAGATAATACGATACCAACTTTAACCCAGTATTAAAATGTATATTTAGTTGTATTGGATAAGGTGGATTATACGTCATAGCCATTCTTAATTGTGTTTACTTGAAATGGTAATGAGTCATAGCTAAACATGCAATAATTACTTTCTGTGAATTTCCCAACATTTTGCTAAGTGTTCCCTCAGTCAGTCACTCGGTGCAACACTATTGCTATGGGAAATTGCTCCCCCGCGCGATTACCTGAAGGAATACATTCACGCCTTTATGGTCGGGGCGTCAGCGTCACCCCTGAGACCCCGCCCTCTGGGTACTTAAGACTCTGATGCCCATCCTACGTCCTCTTATTGCCCTTCACCTCGCTTAAACCTGAACTTCTCTTCGTGGGACTTCTCTGTTGTTCATCGCTTGACCAGAGGTGAGCTCGCTCCCTACGCAGAGCGTACAGATAATGTTTCCTGCTGGGCTAGCGAAAGCTAGTCCGGCACATTTTTCCCTTAACCCCAAAGTTTTCTTTTCTTCTCTCCGCAGACTGCTTCGCTCGATGGCGCTAACTGCGTCACATCACTACCCTGCTAAGTCGTAGCAGGCTAGCCAGCAAAAGTGACGCGACGGAGGAGACGTCTCAAAAGAGAATTTTGGAAAGACTTGCTTGTCTTCTCTCGGACATGGCTCCAGAGAAAGGAAAGTGAAAGCCCAGACTTACGAAAAAGGCTAGCAGGACAGCGAGCCCGACCTTGCGCGCCTGCCCCAGCGGATGTGGTTTTTACCTCTTGGCGACGGACACCCACGAGGCCTGTCCTGTCTGCCTGGGAATGCTGCACGCGAAAATGGCGCTGGACGCGACCGACTCATGCCCGCACTGCAGCCAGATGCTGGAAGTGGTGCGGAGGCACAGAGTGGACTTTGTCGCCAAAGCCATGGGCGCAACCGTGGCGCCAACAGACCTGGACCTTACTGAAACTCTCACTCCCACGCCGGAGCTCGAGAGCATGGTTCTGAAGGATAGCACCCGAGTCGAATGGGGCGACAGTCCAGATGTGGCGGTTCCCATCGGGGACTCGACAGCCGACTTTGACACTCGAGCCATGATGAACGCGGATAAGATCTTGCTAACAACCTCAGGTGAATTTTCTGGCGACAAAGCTGACAACGAGTGCGACGGGGTGGAGGGGGACCTCTCTTACAACCCGGCGCCTGTGCTCCCGGAGACTGTCACTTCGATCCCCGCTCTGTTCGATTTGTGCCGGAGAGCGGCGGACGGGCTGCAGATCCCGTGGCCCTAACCTCCATCTCGTCAAAAAGTCACGAGGTTGGCAGGAAATTATTTCTACGCAAAACAGCAATCCACAACGAGGCACAGGATGCCTATCTTCCCAGATTTTCTCACAGGGCTGACTCGCACCTGGCTTGAGCCCAAGGCTCCTATGCTGCTCCCGCTCTCACAGTTCCTTGACGTGGCCGGGATGGAAACAGCAGGAATAGCTAACGTGCCACAAATGGAGGACACGCTGACATCTCATTTGGCCCCCAGGTCTTCTGGAACAAAACCGACTCTGCCCATTAGGGCCTGTCGAGCCTCAGCTACTCAGCTTGAGAAATGCTACAAGGCTCAGGGCCTCGCGTTGCGCGCAATGAACACGTCCACAATGATGCAAGCGTACCTGGCTGAAAAACTGCAGGAGCTCCAGGTGACGACAGACAAGCAGGCTGCCACCGAAGTGCTGGAGGAAGCCCGCAGAACGACAGACTTTGTGCTCCGAATGATGGGGACTGCAGCCATCGCGCAGGGTAGAGGCATGGCTGAGGTGGTCATTGCACAACGCCATCTTTGGATGACCCTAACAGACCTCCCGGAGGGACAGCGGATTCATTTTCTGCACCACTCGATAGAACCGACGGGACTGTTTGGAAAAGCTCTGGACCGGATTCAGACAAGGCTTGAACAGAGGCGCAAACAGGCTGAAGCCCTCCGGGAAGGCATGCCCAGGAGAGCTTTTGCCCCCCCCAGGGAGACAGCAGGGAACAGGCCCGTGCAGCCTCGGCACCGCTCAACCACTCGTAATCCGCCGCAAAAGAGGCCGGCGCACGAGGGGGAGCACCGGCAAAGACCCCCGCCGGGCCCGCCACAAGCCAGTCATTCCTGAGTAGGAACAGGTTCGTTCCCCGCCAGGCGGTCCAACAAAGGACCTCCTCGGCAAGTCGGGACACAAGACAGAAGCGTGCCTGATGAAGCGGGCCCTCTGCCCAACTTTACAGGCTTGCCCGCCCACGTGGTACGGGACCTGAACCTTGCATGTCCAGACTTTATTTGTAAAAACGTACAAAAAGCTGGTGACTTTGTTATACGCACAAAACATGGTTGTTCTGCTGTGAGTGACATAAAGTCAGAGATGTTGTTGCACAAAAACACAAATAAAACTCAAAGAACGGTTTCACCCTGTTTCTTGACTCAAAAAAAAAACACACAGCAACATCAACAACACGGCTCCCCCCGATACCGATCGCTATAAAGGGAGGAGGGCGGTCCCCCCCCTCCCTCGCGGCTCATGGGGTATTAGTTCAGACAATAAGCCCCAGCAGGCAACCTTGAAGGTGTCTACAACAGACAGACCTAGAGACATCTGCAAACAGGTACACCGACACCCACGGGGCCAGGTGAACGGGGTCATTTCGCTTGACCCCCACCCTGTTGGAACCCACAAGGCCAACAATACACAAATTCATCAAGTCTGCAGCATGTCCGCAAGCTAGGAGGGCGTGCCGACAGAACTTGGTAACCATGGCAACTTTCTGTTATGGCCACCAGTCGTTTTTCAACGGATGTCAGCAACAAGTAGTGGGAGGGCCACAACAAAGGCCCACAGAGCTGGGTCAGACTCACATTCTGACAAAGGAAACAACAATGATGCTGCTGTTTTTGTAAACAAACGTTACAAAGCAAGGATTGCACCGGGACAGGACCAGGATCCCCTTCATCCCCAAAAGGGTTTGGACTTAATGCCATCAGACAGGCTTATAGATGATGAGCAGAAAAATGTTTTTAGTGCAGGTTTACACCCTTGCGCTGAAACTAACTTTCCATCTTACACGGACAGCAGACCATGCACAAACAGTGCATCTGCAGCATGTGACAGTGCTCGTTGTACTGAGTCAGCTCTGCCTTTAAACGACGTTCCCTCACCAGGGGTAACACAATCTCCTGGGGTTTTGCCAAGCCCCAGAGTAATAGTGGGGCCGGAGGCTCATGAACCAGACCCGGTCATGGAACGGACTGGAGTCAGGAGGTCTGCTCGCATACAAAGCAGGCACCCTCTCCACCCCGTGTCTCTCCCTAAGAGGAGAAAAAGCAAACATTCTGGCTCACATTTGTCCAACAGGGACGGTGCGTTGCTCCTGTCCCCCATCACGACTGGTCCGGGTGGCGTTGGGGCACTTTTACAGGAAGGGCCCCTCCCTAATATAACTGGCCCCCAAGGGGTCACGGGGCCCAGGGCCCTTGGAGGTGGGCTTACTTCAGGAACGTGGGCATCTGCTCCTTTTCAGAGACCTGCTGCATCACCAGCAAGAACAGCCTCTCCGCTCACGCCCAGGACTGTGGCAACCTACAGCTTGGCTGCTGAAAGTAACAAACTGATGGCTTCAGTCCTCCCCAGCAATGTGGTAAACACAATACAAGGGGCAAGAGCTGCTTCAACACAGACTCTCTATGCTCGTAAATGGTGTGTTTTTGAAGCTTGGTGCATGGAAAGGAATATTGTTCCTTATTCCTGTTACCTGGTCCAGCTTCTTACCTTTCTACAGGACTTGCTGGAGAAAAGCCACTCTTTCTCTACAATTAAGGTGTTTCTGTCAGCCATATCTGTATGCCATGAGGGATAGGGAGGCAAGACGCCCGGCGCACACCCTCTCATGATAAGGTTCTTGAAGGGCGTACTGAGGAAGAGACCTCCCAGCAGGACTTTGACCCCTGAGTGGGATCTTCAATTGGTCCTGAGTGCTCTCTGTGAGCCCCCATTTGAACCTTTAAGCGATACTAAGATAGATTTGTTATCTTATAAGACCGCTTTACTCCTGGCTCTGTGCTCGGCGAAATGTGTGGGTGACCTCCATGCTCTGTCTGTGCACCCAATGTGTACAAAGTTTGCCCCAGATGGGTCAAAGGTCACCCTAAGGCCTAACTCAGCATACGTCCCAAAGGTCTTGACTTTGAATCTTAGAAGTTTGGACTTTGAGCTCTCTTCATTTCCTCCTGCTCCTGTCCTCACTCAGGAACAGAGGAAACTGCGGGCACTCTGCGCTGTTAGGGCCTTAAGTGCTTACATTGAGAAAACAGCTGAGTGGAGGAAAACAAATCAGCTGTTCATGTGTTTTGCAGCCCCTGCTACTGGCAGGGCACTGTCAAAGCAACGCCTCTCACACCGGGTAACTGAGGCCATTAAGAGAGCATACAGTAGCAAGGGTCAACAGGTGCCCTCTGGGGTACGTGCCCATTCTACTCAGGGCTTGGCCACCTCGTGGTCACTGTTCAGTGACGTGCCAGTTACAGACATCTGTGCGGCTGCGAACTGGAGCTCAACGAACACGTTTGCAAAACATTACAGTTTGGACGTTACTGCGTGTGACGTCACTCAGGCTGTCCTCTCTAACACACAGTAGAGAGCAGCCGAGAGATGCCTAATGTATAAAGGCATATGTTCACACAAGCATGCATTTTACTGAGCATTTCAAGGGCGTGAATGAATTACGTTCCCATTGCAATAGTGTTGCACCGAGTGACTGACTGATGAGGGAACTGAAAGTTATGCACCATAACTCATGTTCCCTGAAGGAAGGGAACAAGGTGCAACACAGTTGGCCCTTTTCAATGCTGAAAGCTCGGTGAAGTTCATTTTGGAGGACGTAGGATGGGCATCCGCGTCTTAAGTACCCAGACGGCGGGGTCTCAACTAACCAAATTGAAGTCCATAGTTAGGATTCAGAAGATTTTGAAGAAGAGAGGCTCTCAGACAGTTTCACAGACAAGACAAAGCAAAAGCAAAGTGGTGACCGAGAGGAGACGTTTGCCCTTGAGAAGAGCAAGCGTTGAATGACGGATGGATATGGGCACCAGTGATCCCTGCAACCCTAAAAGGAAGAAGTGGGTCAAGATGATGGATGGATGGATGGATGGTTCCAAGATGTTTGGTTAAAAGACAAACAGGGCTGACTCCATTTGTTATTATCAAATCTTGAAACAAAGATGTTGCACAATGTGTAACACATTTTGTGTTGAGGCTGACTTCCAGCTACTTCCACATCCAATTTTAGCTCAAAATGTGTAAAATTTACAGTTTTTCAATTTGTCTGCTTTCTAATATCAAGTAGCAGTGGTGGCCATTTTGAATTGGATTAACTGCAGGAGTCAAAAAGTTGTACACATCAAGTGGTTCACATATTTTCCCAACAGAGTTGAGTCCATTAGGAAAATGACGAAATTGTTAACAGATCTCACGCAGTCAATTATTGTCTGAAGTATGTGTTAAGTAAAAAACTCTCTGCTACTACCACATAAAATTGAGATAATGTATTAGATTCTCGGTCACAGCAGCAGGAATAGCACCTCAGTTCAAGTCCCTGGGTTAACGGAAGCCGGGTACACCGGTACCACAAGTTGCACTTTGAGAGCACTTTGGGATTTTCATTAATGAAAAGTGCGTTATAAATTAAATTCATTATTATTATTATTATTATTATTATTATTATTATTATTATTATTATTATTATTGTGACCTTCTGGCCACCGAGCCGGAGCAAGCAGGCTGAAAGACAGGGACTTCAGAGTGGACGGCTTGACGGGGACTTTCCTATTCATGGTCTGGTCTGCATGAACGCAGGTCGTGCTCTCATCCTTGACCGTGCACTATGAGACAGGTCCAGATATTCTGCAGCTTGATACAGATGAGAAAGTCACCCACTACTCACCTGTTGCAGAACAGGTGAAAGCACCTGTCGGTTCTGAGAGCCTTTGGGCCATGGGGTTCCCTCTGGTGTTCCCTCTGGGTGCTTGCAGGAAGTGGCCTATAAGTGCAATGACGTGGTACTTCGTGAATTAGATGTTCCCGCAGGCCATATTTTAATTCCTAAAACTGAACAAGTTATACCCTTTGGCTTTTGAAAGTGACTTCTAGCTCTGGTGGCCATCTTGAATAGAGTTGATGCCAAAGATTAGTTGTAGACGTACGTTCAGTGATTACTTTTTAATGGTTCATTGAAATCCATGCTGTGGTTCAAAGGGGATGTTGCTAATTGTAAAGACAAAGAAAGAAAGAAACATGCAGACACAAATTAAAATATAATTTGTCACCAATTTTAGTGGAAGCCAATAATAAAGCTCAGTTTTACAAATAAATATTGATTTGTCTCTTCTGAGGTAAGATTTACTAAAAAAAAAAGTTGTCCACATAAGCACACATGCTTGAAGACAAACACCCATGATTATGTTTTACTTGTGATTTTATTACTTGTTATTAGTCAAATATTTACAGTTCAATAGAGTGTGATGTTATAAAACAAGTCAATTTTCATATTTTAACAGATCATGAATTGTGTTGACTCAGTTGGCAGCATGTTGGAGCAGAGAGGACTGTGGCTTCATTTATTCATAAACTGTCTTGGAGACAAACCAGGGTCACTCAGTACACAGAAATAATGTGGACGACAAATGTTTGTACATGAAAAATAATAAATTAAAATTAACATAAAACATTTAATAATCAGTGAAAAAAGTGTTTTATGGAAGAACAAAAATGTTGCTTATTTACAGAATATAATGAATAAAATCCTGCATGAGATCATAGCATTACCTATGATACACATTTATTTGTAACATGTAATATTCACTTCAATTCAGTTCAGTTTATTATAAAGCACCAAGCCACAACAGAAGTCGTCTCAGGCACTGAACAGAAACATTCATATACATAAAAATAATAATTTAACGTTATTGATTTGAGGAGCAGACTGCTTTGAGTTTAACTCCATCACAGAACTATCAGTTCTCAGAACTCTCAGTGGAAAGGAAAAACTCCCTCATGAAAAAGAAACCTTTAGCAGAACCAGACTCAGGACAAGTGGCCATCTGCTTCAACCGGCTGGGTTTGAGAGGAACAGATACACAATGGCAGGTCAAGAATCACATGTTAAGATAGAAATAGTATCAAATGAAAACTATTCAATTTTAACAATTCATTTAAGGAAATGAGGTCAGTTTGTCCTCTAGTAGTCTAAGTCTATAGCAGCAGAACAAGACAACCCTAACTATAGGATTTATGAAAAAGTAAAGTGTTAATCCCAGTCTTCAAACTGGACAATGTGTCAGCCTCATGGACAGAAACTGGAAGTTGGTTCCACAAGAGAGGAGCCTGAGAACTGAAAGATCTTCCTCCCATTGGAAACGGTTCCACAAGTAAACCTGCAGTCTGAGAGTGAAGTGCTCTGTTAGGAAAATATGGAACAATAAGATCTGTAATATAAGATGGAGCTAGGTTGTTGAGAGCTTTGTAGGTTAGAAGTAAGATTTTGAATTCTATTCTGGATTTGACAGGGAGCCAGTGGAGAGAAGCTAAAACTGGAGAGATGTGATATACTAATCTTGTACCTGTAATATATTTTATCATTCATCATCAAATAAAGGCTAAAATAAAAGTTCCCTTCAGGGATGTGTGCTGAGCCCTCTCCTGTTTACTCTGCTCACACATGACTGTGCAGCTACCCATCCAGGCTGTCACACTGTAAAGTTTGCAGATGATACAGCTGTGGTGGGATGCATCACAAACAATTATAAGTCAAGCTAGAGACAGGAGGTGGAACATCTGGAGAGCTGGTGCAGGATGATGAAGGAGATGGTTGTGAACTTCAGAAGGAACAAATACACACACCCTGAACATAAGATGATCTGCAGTGGAAGTGGTCTCCAGCTACAAATACTTGGGTGTAAACATGAACAACAACCTCAGCTGGAGCAACAACACCACCAGCCTGATCAAGAAAGGTCATCAGAGACTCTACTTCCTCAGACGGCTGAGACGAGCTGGTCTGAGCAGCCCAGTCCTCACCTCCTTCTACAGGTGTGCAGTGGAGAGCATCCTGTGCTCCAGCATCAACGTGTGGCATGGAGGCTGCACAGCTGCAGAAAGAAAAGCTCTGCAGAGAGTGGTGAAGGCTGCACAGAAGATGTTGGAGTCAGTCTCCCCACCATCACAGACATCTACACCTCCAGATGCAGAAAAAGAGCCACCTGCATCATGAAGGACCCCACTCACCCAGAACACACACTTTTTGCCCCACTCCCCTCAGGAAGGAGGTTATAGCACTACCCAAATTTTAGCCATTTGGAGCATTAAGTGTAGAACCACTAGACTGAGGAACAGCTTCTACCCTGAGGCTGTTAGACTCATGGATATCTAACCAGAATAATCACTGTGAAATATCACATCATGTTGCTGCTGATCTTTTTCATGTTGCTGCTGATCTGTTTCGTGTTGCTGCTGTGACCTGATGTGGAGCTTAAGATCCAGCCTTGTGGAGTCATAATAGGCATGAAATCACTAATTAGTTCGTTTGAATTAAAATGTAAACTTACAGCAGCAAGGCTACATAAACTACATACATTGACAATAATTTAAACCCTTAAAAAAGGATCCAAGCTACTTTTTATATAT
>JBBPBX010013414.1:8608-39179 GCA_038048925.1 Garcialebias charrua
TATATATATATATATATATATATATATATATATACCGTATTTTCCGGTGTATAGGTCGCACCTTTTTATGGTTTTTTCAAGGCCTGCGACCTATACACCAGTGCGACCTATTTATGGATTTTTTTTTCATATTTTTAGACCAATTTTTGGCTGAGTTATGGCCCTTTTTCCCTGTTGCATAAAATGGTGCAGTACCAGTTTCGGCCACCAGGGGGCAGTGCAAGTGCAGTACCAGTTTCGGCCGCTATGATCGCTAAAGAGGCCTGTACCAGTATTCTGCTTTATTTACAGATTTATTTGGGTGTAGCTGTAACTGTCAAAGTGCATTTCAATCAGCTGCACCTCCAGATGCTGCATATTTCAGCTCACAGTCAGCTCCACCTCCAGATAATAATAATAATAATAATGAATTCCATTTATAATGCACTTTTCATTAATAAAAATCTCAAAGTGCTACAAAGTGTAACAAAGCAAAGATCAAAATGAAACAAGTGATAAAATCAAATAAAATCAATAATAATATCGACTAAGATCAAAGATAAAATCATGTGGATGCAGATTAGGCTTGCTTAAAAAATAAATAAAATAAAACAAGTGATAAAATCTAGTAAAATATAATAAAATTGCTGCAGCTATCCTGCACTGGTTTCCACAGCAGCTGCAACTCTGAGCAGATCACCTTCAGCTGCAACTGATTTGTCATTTATTAACAAAAATTAAAGTGAGACACAGTCTTACAAAAAAGGCAGCCAACAAACATTTTTTTAGGAGTCTGTAGTTTAATTTTAATGATGTTGGTGGTATTTACATTTTGAAATAAGCTGATTTGTAATAATTTATTAACAAATATCAAAGTGAGACACAGTTTTACAAAAAAGGCAGCCAACAAACATTTTTTTAGGAGTCTGTAGTTTAATTTTAATGATGTTGGTGGTATTTACATTTTGAAATAAGCTGATTTGTAATAATTTATTGACAAAAATTAAAGTGAGACACAGTCTTACAAAAATGGCAGCTAACAAATGTAGGTGCGACCTAGGTGCGACCTATACACCGGTGCGACCTATACACCGGTGCGACCTATTTACGGATTTTTCCAGTTTATTGATAAATATTAGACACTGCGACCTATACACAGGTGCGACCTATACACCAGAAAATACGGTACAGTATATATGTATATATATACTGTATATGGACTGTCTACTTTCCAGTTTCTCATAAATTAAAGCATTTCTCATAGATTAAAGCACAAAGGTGATCAGGTTTTTGTGACTTTGGTCTTGTCCTCATGCATGCTCAATAATCCAGGTAGAAAAATCTAACAAGGTTAAGTCAGGTCAACTGGACAGATTCTTCTTGGTTCGTACATTTAGTCTTTTATCCAAAAGACTTCAGTCTGAATCCCTGCAAGAAAACAGTCGTAGCTCCTTGTCACAGTGGAATCATCTGCTGCTGACAGCCAGAAATAGCTGTTCACATGCAAAAGGAGGACCATCAGCCCAACAACTGGTCGTCAGTGCCTGTGAGGACCTCTTGCTAATCACAGAGGGCTGAGTGATACCAACAATAACAGCAGCATTGTAGAGAGTGGAAGTTGAACACAAGCCTCTGTTAAAGATGGACGGTTTCTTTTCACAAAGATGGCCTCCTTTACTCCTCTCTCAAACCATTGTTCCTCTCTATCAAGGATGTGAACATCTTCATCCCTGAAAGAGTGACCGCTGGCCTGGAGATGAGTGTAGCCCGCAGAGTCCTGGCCTGATGTTGATCTTCTGCTGGGCCATCCTTTTGGCCAGTGGCTGTTTACCGTATTTTCCACCTGAAAACTCACACCTCTTCATAAGTCACTTTGTCCAATTATTGGCAATAAATTGGAAAAATCCATAAACGTGTCGCACCTCTATTTAAGTCGCATCTATTATGCGTCACCGCTACGCGTCACAGCTACGCGACGCGTCACCGCGACGCGTCACCGCTACGCGACGCGTCACCACTACGCGACGCGTCACCACTACGCGTCACCGCTACGCGACGCGTCACCGCTATGCGACGCGTCATTTGCCTTGCTGAAAATGGCGGCCACAGGAGCGAAAGCACACGGAAAGACTTTACAAAATTAACACGGTAAAAACAACTATTTGTCTGCTGAAAATTAGCAAAGATGTGTCTTAGCTGAACTTTTCCTTAATAAATGAACGCAATTGTCAAATCAGCTGGATTTAAAGGGGACCACATATTGTTTATTTTTATTTTTATGGTATGTCTGTGTGCTATCCAGACCCCGTTCATTCAATTTAATACAAAAAATAATTCTTAGATAATAAATTATACCCTTTTTAATTCTGCCATTTCTAACTTCCGTTCTAAACGACCTGTTTATGATAATGAGCTCTGAAGTCCACGCCCGTCAAAACTCTGTCTCCGCCCTCTGTAACTGCCAGTATCTCAAATCTGTTGTTGTTTTAAAATTAGCCTTTTTTTATTACTCGTTTGACTTACTGTTAGTGCTAGCTTAAAAGATAACTTACCGAAAGCTGTTTGTGTGCGCCGCCATTAGCTGCTCCTTTTATCATGCCCTCCCGAATCCGAGCTCTTCCTCCTCCTTCGGTAACAAACAGCCCGCGTAGCTCCTGCTAGTTGCATGCGGCGCTTTGGTCCACGGCTGCACATCCAATCCAGACAAACGCAAAGTTCACAGAGTGTTTCCAGTTAATTTATCCGTATGAGGCAACCTAACCTCTGACCGGACCGGACCCACACTGTCCTCAAAAGCCAGCAGCTCACTGCAGCCCGATCTCTCCGAAAAAAAAAAAAAAAAAAAGATGCCGTGGCCGGGACGCGAACCCCGGTCCTTTGGGTGCGACACCAGTGATTTAACTCACTGACCTACAGGCTCAGTTGAACAACAGCAGTCCTTCATCGTATAAGAAATACATACAACCACCTACTTTTAGAACGCTGGAGTTTTGATTAGATTTTGATGAAGTGAAAGGTATTATTAAAATAAATAAGTTGCTAATCTGAAAATATATCGATCAGTGGTGCTTGATGGTACAGACTGTCGCCCCGCGAGAGAGTGTGTGTGTGCACAGTTTTCTGCCGGCTGCGCGTTGGGAGCGATCGCTATTACACTAAAAATTGAACTAAAACGTAAAAATAACAATTATAAAGTATTATTATGTCGATGTATATATCTAGTCTCACCCCGATTTCTCCGAAACAAAAGGCTTTAAAAAAAAAGGGGGAAAAAAAAAGATGCCGTGGACAGGATGCGATCCCTGCTCTCCTGCGTGCCGCTCAAGTGTCATAACCGCTCAACCAAACTGACAGTTGTGCAAGAGCAGTCCTTCATCATATAAGAAACAAGTCCAAACCGCGAGAGTGTGTGTGCACAGTTTCAACGAGACAGAGTTCATTCAAACAAGGTAATAAAACATTCTGGTTTTACTCAAGATGTGCTGCTGGCTGGAGCAGGGCTGAGCCCATAGCCCCCCCGGGGGCTAAATAAATGAATAAATAAATAAATGACCGCCAGGTCAGTTCCTAAACTGCTCGGCAACCGTGACGTTTTTTATACTGAAGTGGGTTGAGCCGCACCAGGGGTTGCTAGGTGAGGGGCTGGACTCAGGTTTGGTGTGGGTTGTGGTTACGGTTTGTGACGTCACAAACCGCAGGAAGTGCAATCGGAGTGTTTCTATCAAAGATAAATAAATCTACTTAGAGTAAATAAACCACTGGGTGCATTTTTTTAGCACTAGGACTGTTTTTTTATGAAGTACATACCCAAAGTTCAGTAAAAAAAACATTAAAAAGTGAATTTTGTATGTGTGGTCCCCTTTAAAAAGTAGTTTTGCCACGTGCACGCGCGCGGGTGGGACAGCTTTCGCTGTGACTTCTTCCAAACCATCGCATGCGCTGCGAAAATAAATTATGAATAAATCAAATTTTAGCTCAAAAATCTCATACAGCTCTCATTAAAAAATAAAAAATAAAAAAATAAATAATAATCTCATACAGCTAACAGTTTGTAAATGACCACCAAGTACTGTAATTACTTTCTGTAAGTTTAAAGAAAATCTGTCCGGTAGTTCACAAATTATTTAGACAAATAGTAGCCGTTTACAGTAGCTAACCGCTAACAAACAACAATGCTAAAAGATCGAATTTTAGCTCTAAACATCTCATAAAGCTAGTCAGTTGTAAATGTCCAAGCAGTGATTAATTTCTGTAAGTTTGATAAAAATCGGTCCTGTGGTTCTTGATTTATTTTGCTAACAAACACAGCCAACAGTAGTTCATGCCTCCAGAGTAGGAGGCCGGGCAGCGACAGAGTGTGTCCGACCAGAGGAGCCTGCAGTCGGACACATGAGGTGGGAACGGTTGGTGTACCCTAGCGGCCGAAAGTGGTACTGCACCATTATTATTTTTTTGCCAAAATGAAAAACGGTCATATCTGAGCCAAAAATTGGTCTAAAAATATGGGGGGGGGGATCTATAAACACGTCTCACCTCTCTATTAGTCGCAGGGCATGCAAATTAGGCAAAAAGGTGCGACTTATAGACGGGAAAATACGGTAGTTTACCTGATGTAAGACGGATCACCTCCTGACACTGAACAGCATGCACAATATTACTCTGTTTGTACCAGGAGACTGGATCTTTGGGATGAACCAGTCTTTGCCATAATGTATTTTGGGGTTTAAAAGCCACTGGGACGTTGCGTTTAGAAAATAAACGTCTCAGTTTCTATGAAACTCCAGCAACATATGGAATGACCACTGGTCTGGGTTCCTAACGCCAAAAATACACTACATGCGTTCCGGCTCCGCCCCGCTCCGGTCCGACCTCCGCAGCAAATACGCACCCATTATAATCAATGAGAGCATTTACACTGGCTCCGCACCACGGCGGCGAGCTGCGGAGAGCGGACGGCAATCCGTCAAAATTAGAAATTTTTCTATTTCTGCCGGACGCCGGAGCTGTGCCGGAGTCAACTTTTGAAGATTACGTCGCACCAACAGGAAAAGGAACGAGCACAACTTCCGTATTTACAAAATAAAATCACCACGGGCGGACTTAATCCTAGCTCTATACGGATTTATTTGTACAAAAATGCTGTCAAACTATCATTTATGACTACGCCTACAAACGCAATACAAGAAATAAATAAATAAATAAAGTATTTTATTCTGAAATGTAATACATCACTTCCTGTTGCTCAAACCATGTCCTGTCGCTCATTTACGAGAGAAGATCAAGGCAGCAGTCTCTACTGTTGTTCTCCTTCTTCCACCGAATGAATTGTTTTGTTCTGACTTACTTATTTATCACTTGATTTATCGCGCGATCTCGCAATTCCCGCGCATGCGTCTCGGAGCGGCGCATCCATGCGGACCTGAGCTGAGCGGAGGTAGTGGAAACTGGACTCGCTCAGCTGCGACCTGCGGGGCAGAGCCGGACCGCATGTAGTGTATTTTTGGCGTAAGAGGCCATGGTCATTGTGCTGATAAGCGTGCGTAAAAACACTTCCTGGACATGCCCGTGGCAGATCTTCTCGACCAGGGCTTCAATGAAACATCTGTGTAAGTCTGTGTGAACCCGTGCAAATAAGCTGGGTTAAAATCTCCTGTCTTTGTGTGTGATTCTTTTTACGTACTGTATTTTCGCCTTATACGTCACATCTTTTTGCATAAATTTCCATTTCCTGCAACTTATACAGCAAAGTGACTTATTTACTTTTTCCCATATTTATAACCAATTTTTTGATTTGATGATTTCATTCATTCTGACATGGAAAATATTGAACACTACCATATTCAGCCACTAGAGGACCTTTGAGTAATATGGCAAGCCAAGTGACTCATTAATAGGTAAAAGTGGCTATTAATGAGACACTTATCTTGCCATATCAAGCCACTTTCGTCTCGCTCCGTAACTCCTGGAGCAAATGTCAAATCAGATGAATTTCATCGCGCCGCCCAGGAAAAATGCAGCTGATTTGACCATTAAAGTACATTTATTAAGGAAAAGTTCAACTGAGACACACCTGTGCTATAATTTTAAGCAAACAAATAATAAGTGTTAGTCTTGCTAAATTCTTGTTAAAGTCCTCCTGTGCAAGCGCCCGCAGCCGCCATTTGGCAATTTTTGGCACAACACGTTTCCGGGTGTCAGCGGTGACGCATGAATGCGACTTATACGGCGAAGCGAATTATTTATTTATTTTTCCACTTTATTAGACATACAGGTAGTCCTCGACTTACGACGGCCTCGACTTACGACGTTTCGCGGTTACGACGCACCTCCCATTACAAAAAAATATATATATTTTTTTTTTTTATTTTGAAGCCGATTCACACAGTTTCCGATTTAGCTGTGGAGACTACAGCTTGCCCTGTACTCTCTAAAAAAGCTAAGTCTGGTCCTCTGGACATTCAAAAAACAAAACAAAACTTGTTGGACCGAGCTGGACAGGTAGCAGCTGTGGAAAAGTAGCTGTTTTATGGACGTCGGTTTTACGACGTAAACAAATGCAGAATCCGGAGGAGGGAGGGAGGAACGGAGAAAAAGGCTTCACCAACATTCAGAGTAGGATATTAACTCTTTTTTCCCTTCATTATGGCTCCAAATGTATGTGTTTTTTGATAATTATGTAGGGTACTGTGTTAGGATAGGCTAAGTGCTTGGTAAAATACAGTACTGTACGTATAAGGTAGCCTGGCCCTCGCCTTCCTGCACAGCTCCGCTCAATTCTCATTTCCCTTCACTGCTCAGTCTGGGACTTCTCCCATAGACAACGATTTCTCCGGCTGATTTTTGACCGGACCAATCAGAGAACAGAAGGGGCGGAGTTTTTGGCCCCTAACCCACGCCCCCACCTGTCCCAGCGCGCAGCCAGCGAGCATTCGCATGTTCTCATTCAAAGCGATGCAAAGCGATGCAGGACTGTTTTATATGTGACACAAATGTATTAAATTCCCCTTCTTAATCCCTTATCTGGAGTTTTCTTTTGTTTTTTTGGCCAAAAGTCAAGTGATCGCTCCCTCCTCCCTCCTCCTCTCCTCCTCTCCCTCCGCTATGAGGAAATGCCTCAGGTTGTCACGAGAGAATTAAACTCGGGTTTTACGTTGCTGCCCGAGTCCCATCAGATTTTCTGGTCTTCTGGTGTGCTGGACCAGCGATCCATGGTTTTATTTTTTATTTTTTAACATTTTATTAACATATAAACACAGAATATGCAGCGGCAGGCTGCAACGAGAGAAAATGCTGCAGGAGGCGGAGCAGATGTCAAATTCAGCAGACCACGGGGGAGCAGCCATATATGGCTCTGAGAGGGAGGGAGCAGAATGCTTTTCCCTGTTCAAAATTTTTCTAAGATCCAATGGTTTTGTTCCTCAGCAGAGGCCACGCCTCCAGCAAGAATCGGTTCTCTATGGAGAATGTCCAGACCCTAGTACGAAGCGAAGTGAAGGACAAGGGTCTGGTTTTAACCAGGCTACGTATAAGGTGCAGTTTGGACGTATGTTTCGAATTACGTCGAAATTCGAGTTACGACGTAGCGTAAGAACGGATCTCCGTCGTAACTCAAGGACTACCTGTATTTGGACTGATGGGACTTATATGGCGGCAAGTACGGTAAGTTGCTAATGAAAGAATATTTTTATCCAACAGGAACAAGAAGTGAAACAAAGACGATCTGAGGAGTGAACTTCTTTGACAGCAGCGTTGACGTTATTCGCAGCCATCCGAGTGTTCATCTGTTTCACATTCTTTACTGTTATTCTTTGTTGTTTGTTGACACAAATACATTTTTATAGTTTTGGAGGTTGTTTCTATGTTTGCCCAGTCCTTGTGTGTAAATGGCTCAGCTGCAGGCGGCTAAATCTGTCCTGTTGCGCTGCTGCTCTCCCTCCCGTGGCTTTCAGCTGGGCAGGAGGTCTGTTGCATCCCACTGATTGTGATTCCCAGCATGTGTCTATGTGTCTGGGTTTGTTTATCAGTTTGTCACTTAGTTTCGATTTGATGCTTTTCTGCTGTGCGCATTTAAAAAAAAAAACGTGTGCCTCCAAAATCCATGTGCGTTTCGCTCTTCTTGCAAACACACTCACACTTTATCATCCAATGCCAGCTGAAGCCTACTACGGTCCATCCAGTCTCCCCGCCTGTCGCACAACTCTCTTTTTTTTAAAACTCTCCATCCATCTCGTATTCGCACAAGCAGGCACTAAATCACACACTTCATGCACACACCACATCCACACACACACGGCCTCCCTTCCCTGTGGCTGCCTGATTGAGGTTTCTTTGCCTCAACCTTTAGATTTACTGTAATAGTGGAAGGAGTGAGGCAGGGAAGAAAGGGGATAGAAGTTAAATGGAAGGACACGAAAGCAAAGAGGTGCATAGAGAGGCCAATTGACTGGGAGAAGTGAGAGGGAAGGAGATGGAAGGAATAAAGGTGAGACATGAAAAAATAAGGTAGACAAGAGGAGTCAGGAGCAGGGAGGGGCGTTAAGGGCAGGAAAACGTAAAGAACGAAGGGAACTCCAGGCTGTCGAGGACAGAAAACATCCATTAAAGTGCGATTAGAGCCTCTGCTGGTCCCGAGTGCAGCCTGGCTCTACGGCCTCTGCCATCAGCGGCTGACGATACACAACTCCCCGCTTCAAAGATCTATTTGTCCCTTTTCATCTCCTCCTCGTTCCACCTCCTCCCTCCACTACAAGCCCAGGAGGCCCAGGAGGCGAGGGAGGAGCTGGAGCGTCATGAAACCGAGATGGCTTCTGAATATTTACGAGCACTCTCGATGATGTCACCTGCAATAAATCCGCCTCTCTCTCTCTCGTGGTTTGGTTTGTTTCCGTCTGAGCGTTCGCCAACTCCCAAACAGACACTCACGCCGCTTTAACTGCATGACTGATGAAGCCGTTCCCCGCTAGCAGAGACCAAAAAATTTCTCCCGAAGGTCACTAATGAGCTAACGTCCATACTTCTAAACTGTTAAGGGACTTCAGGAAGTCCTAAACAATTTTAGGAAAAGGCTTTACATCAGTTTTATTTCACCCTGAAGACAAACCGTGACCACAAGAGGCATTTGCTTGCTCTGAACAATTATAATGGCATCATAAACTTTTAGACTGGTTCACCAGCTGCAGCTGTTGGGTCAAATAGTTCTTGACTTGCGCACTTATTTACTGATTTTGGACATTTTAATCTCTCTAAAGTTTATTTTCATAGGAAATAAGTGTTAATCCATCAGCGTCATGATCTGTTAGTTCATGTCAAATAGCAGTAAAGAACATTTTCATCTATCCATTATGTTTTACCAGCTTCCCCCTTTTCAGGTCACAGGGCTCACTGGTGCCCATATCCAGAAGTGACTGTGCGAGAGGCGGGGGACACCCTGGGCAGGTCCCCAGTCCATCGCAGAGACACATAATAATAATAATAATAATAATAATAATAATAATAATAATAATAATAATGAATTCAATTTATAACGCACTTTTCATTAGTGAAAATCTCAAAGTGCTACACACATTCATACACCGGTAGCGGCAGACTACCATGCAAGGTGCTTTCCAGTCCTACCGGGAGCAACTCGGGGTTAAGTGTCTTGCCCAAGGACACAACGGCACATGGTGTGGGGAACCGGGATTCGAACCGCCAACCTTCCAATCGGGGGACGACTGCCATTACCACTACGCCACGGCCGCCCCATAGAGACAAATGAGACCAACAACCAAGACAATTTAGAGTTACCAATCAGCCTAACGTGCATGTTTCTGGTCTGAGGGAGAAAACCGGACGGAGTACCCGGAGAAAACCCACGCATCACAACGAGAACATGCAAACTGCACCCAGAAAGACCCCCCAGCCAAGAGTCAATCCGGCAACCTCCTCTCTGAGAGTCAGCAGCTCTACCAGCTGATGTGAAACACCTGTTTTTTTATTTTGAGCGTTATGCTTCACATTTTCACGGCACCGCGTGCTTCAAGTAAGCACCTTCTTTAAAAACTTTTTGCAGCGGAGAAAACGAAGGTTTTCAAATCCAGTCACTTTCATAAGACAAACATCCATCCATCCATCCATTTTCGTCCGCTTATCCGGGGTCGGGTCGCGGGGGTAGCAGCCTAAGTAGGGAGGCCCAGACTTCCCTCTCCCCAGCCACTTGGAGCAGCTCCTCTGGGGGAATCCCAAGGCGTTCCCAGGCCAGCCGAGAAACATAGTCCCTCCAGCGCGTCCTGGGTCTTCCTCTGGGTCTCCTCCCGGTGGGACATGCCCGGAACACCTCACCAGGGAGGCGTCCAGGAGGCATCCTAACCAGATGCCCGAGCCACCTCAACTGGCTCCTCTCGATGTGGAGAAGCAGCGGCTCTACTCCGAGTCCCTCCCGGATGACTGAGCTTCTCACCCTATCTCTAAGGGAGAGTCCAGACACCCTGCGGAGAAAACTCATTTCAGCCGCTTGTATCCGAGATCTTGTTCTTTCGGTCACAACCCAAAGCTCATGACCATAGATGAGGGTGGGAACGTAGATCGATCGGTAAATTGAGAGCTTTGCCTTTTGACTCAGCTCTCTCTTCACCACGACAGACCGGTACAGCGCCCGCTTCACTGCGGATGCTGCACCTATCCGCCTATCGATCTCACGCTCCAGTTTTCCCTCATTCGTGAACAAGACCCCGAGATACTTAAACTCCTCCACTTGGGGCAAACATAGACACACCGAACAAAACAGTTTGAAGATGTCATTAATAAATGATGAGCCTCCTTAAACTGATCAGAGGGAGAAACACAAGGACTGAGCTGTTTTAATTGCTTCAGGTGAGCTCAGTGAAGTTATTTTCACACAGAAACAGGAAAACTGGAAGACGCCACATTGTGTATTTTCATTGGCTTTCAATAACATCTTGACATCAAAATTGTTCTCTCTAGGACTGACCACCATTGGACTTCCTGTCAGACTGCACACAGTACATCAGAGTTGATCAGCATGTATCCTCCACTATAACTGTGAAGATTGGGGCTCCCCAGGGATGTTTGCTTAGTCCCCTAATGTATACAATATACTGTACAACCATAACTGCTCAGCCTCCTTTATGTCCATGCACACCATCTCTTCCAGCTCCTTCCTTTAGGTAGAAAATTTCAAACCAGCAGATGGGCCCACAGCCTGTACCCCTAAACTGTGAGGCTGCTGAACCTATTTAGCAATTTGGGCCATGTTTTTTTGTCTTTGAGAATGAATGTAGGTCTCTTCATCTTTGTACAAAACAATTGATTGTTTTGGATGGGTGTGCTCTGCACATGTTAGAAACCTGCTTCTGAGATTCCAACAGGAGGTTGGCTTGAAACACAGCAGTGAAGGCTACGGGACAGATCTAGTTGGCAGGCCGTAGACCGAGGAAGTCCTCTGGATGGAGAAAGAAATGTTTCTCACTTAAAGAAACTGGTCCCGATGACACGATTGAACCTTTGTTGTTGTCTCTTTGCATCCTTCAAACCCTTTGTTCTTTTGAAAACCTTTTACTGCTCATTTTAGCTTTAGTTTTACTTCAGTATTTTTGGGGGGGCTCAAACTAGTTTCTATTTTGCTAATGTCAGATTTGTTTTGTAACCTATTTAGCCTCTCTCTACCTATCTATTTCAGCTTCTTCTGCTCATTTCTGCTCCATTCAGACTTTTCTACATACAGGTAGTCCTCGGGTTACGACAGTCTCAAGTTACGACGTTTCGTGGTTACGACACATTTCCCATTTACTATGAACAGCCTTTTTTCGAGTTACGCAGCGGCCGCTGCGGCGGAAGAATACAGTTTTGTAGTGTACGCGGTGCAGCAGCGGAGGGATACAGAGGCGGAGGGATACAGAGGCGGAGGGATACAGAGGCGGAGGGATACACAGGCGGAGGAATACAGAGGCGGAGGAATACGTTACGTACTGTAAACGTTCTGGACCGAGGTTGACGGCGGTTTTACGTCGTAAACGGAATACGGAATACAGCGGATGGACAGAGGAATTTGGCGTCACCAGCATCCAAGTAGGCCATTAACTCTCTTTTCCCTTCATTATGGCTGCCAAACGTATGTGTTTTTGATAATTATGTAGGGTACTGTGTTAGGATAGGCTAAGTGCTTGGTAATACAGTACTGTACATGTATATGGTGCAGTATGTACGTATATTTTGACTTACGTCGGAAAACGGTTTATGCCGCCGCGTAGGAACGGATCTACATCGTAAGTCGAGTACTACCTGTATTTCTACAGTTTTTCTACTTTCTTTCTACCTTTCTCTTCCTGCTTTCAGAAAATGTCAGCTGTTCAGATTCAGCTCTCATTAACAGTTAGCAATTAAACCTTTTAAACTGGTTTCAGCTTCTTCAGCCAAATTCATACAGCAATAATTCACACTCCGTATTGGCAGGGAATGCATTTTCTCTAGTTGTTACTTTATCCAACGAATTCATCAGATCTATTTTTAGCTACTTGTCTTAAAGGTATTCCAAAGAAATGCTGGGGGATTTGAAAGAAAGACTGAAAGTCGGCTTGAAGAAGTTTTGGTGAAAACTTGAAGGGACCGAGGAGCCGCATGTGGCCCCTGAGCCGCAGGTTGCAGACCCTTGCACTGTACATTTCTTCAGTTTTTCTTTTCTCCCTGATGTAAAACTCCAGCTCTGACGGTGAAAGCACCACGGTGAAGGATCAGTGCGTCTTTAGTGCGACCTTGCTCATCTCCGTGTGAACAGACAGCGAAACAACCGGAGCCTAAACTGGAGCAGATGGAGTGTGAGTTTCTCCTCAGAGTGCACAGAGAGAACGCATTTGGATGATAGCTCACAGCTAATCCACAGCACACCAAAAAGTCATTACTGTTTAGGAAAGAAAGACGCAAACTCGCTCCCCGAGATGGAAATAAATCCTCCTCTGAAGGTGAAGACCTTGACTCAAGCTGCCTCGTTTTCCTCATGTGTGAAATTTATTTTGTGCACGCTTCAGCCGATTTAACTCGTCTTTATTGACGCCGAGCTTCGAAGCACCTGCAGCTCCTCGGACACCCACTAACACACCCACGACGCACGCAGAGCTGAGAGGTCATCCGCTTTAATTAGAGGCTCCGTGAAAACAAATCGTACTGTTTATGACTTTAACACAGCTCACGTCCTGGAAAACGAATGAGCAGGCCGCAGTGAAGTCGTCCCGACACTAACAAGAACTGTCCACACGGCCCTATTTGAGCGCCACGCATCGTTTTTAACAAAACCAGATCAAAATGCACAAACAAGCGTGAATGAATGGATGCATTTAGGGGTAAACGTGCAGAGTGGGATGAGCAGAACGGGAGAAAACCAAAACCACTGCAGCAGTGACGTCACATCAAAACACCTGCATTGAAACCCAACAGCTTAAGCCTTAAAATAAACAGGAAGGTTTCGTGTCGGAGTGTAAAACAGGCGGTCAAACACTTTTTCTGTCAGAAATCTTATTCTATAATGACTGTTATGAATGATCATTTCCAGGGGTCTGCAACCTTTATGATCAAAAGAGCCATTTTTATGCTTTTGTTGACTAAATTAAACGTGTCCAGAGCCGCAACCACTTGATTCAACTGTAATTATCAACTGGTGGCCCATGGACCACTTTAAATTTGTTGTAGGAGACCTTTGTGGCCTGTAGGGGTGACAGTATAACGCTAAAAATATATAAAGTTTTTTTTTGTTTACATAAATTTATATTTTTTAAATTTAAGACAAATGAAAAGACCAGATTCTTGTAAAGAGAGAAAAAATAGTAAAAAAACACAAAAAACAACCATGAACTATGTAAACCTATGTCATTTTAATTAAGTATAGCCTGGTTAAAACCAGACCCTTGTCCTTCACTTCGCTTTGTACTAGGGTCTGGGACTTCTCCCATAGACAAGGATTTCTCCGGTAGATTTTTGACCGGACCAATCAGAGAACAGAAGGCGGAGTTTTGTTAGTTTAGCCTGGCGAGGTCCAGGCTATTCAGATAAATAGCTCAGAAACCACTCGGTGGATATTTTTTCTGCTACCAGTGTGTAATTATATGGCTCTAATTTACTGACTGTTGGCCTAGATGAAACATTTGAGATAAAATTCGATTTTTTATCATTTATTTTCGTAGCGCACCCGAGGCTGTTTGGAAAATGTCAAACCGAAACTATTTAAATCCAGCAGATTTGACCATTTCGTGAATTGATTTAGGAACTGTTAAGCTCAGGAACACTTCTGATATAACGTCAGCTAAGAAATATATTTTTTCTCAGCAAAGAAATAATAGTTTTTTACCTTGTTTTCATGAAAATTCCTTCGTGGCGGCAGCCATTTTAACTGACGACGTCAGTCGACGTCGTTCAAAACTCCGCCTTCTGTTCTCTGATTGGTCCGGTCAAAAATCGACCGGAGAAATCGTTGTCTATGGGAGAAATCCCAGACCCTAGTACAAAGCGAAGTGAAGGACAAGGGTCTGGTTTTAACCAGGCTAAATTAAGCATAGAAATAAAGCAAAATGTTAAAGTATTTGCAAAAGAAATGACAGGAAAACAGCTAAAACCAGAACTTTTTTTGTTGTTTGTACAACAAAAGTTCAGTTTTATGTTTTGGTCAAAGCTTGAATGAGCCGCTGCAGAGGGACCAAAGAGCCGCATGTGGCTCCAGAGCCGCAGGTTGTTGCAGACCCTTGATAATTTCTATTCAAGTTTGTCCTGTTATTGCTTTGGATTCTTATATGTACGTGTTACGTTCTCTTTAGTTTTATTGACGCTTCACTTCCTGTTTCGGCCACGCCTGCTTTCTGTTTCTGATCAGCTCAGCTGCAGACAGCTTCCTGTTGCCTCCTTCTTCTTTATCCTCATCAGTTTCTGTTCGCACCTTTCATTGTCTCGAGTGGCTCAAATCTGACTTCTCTGCTCATGCCAGATCCAAATCAGACTGTTTGTGTGACATTTATTTAATATCCGCCGTATTTCAGCACCCTTGGTCTGAAGGCTCATGTTGCATCCTGTCTGACGTCGCTGAGGCGTGAGCGGGCGGGAAGCTGAACGATCGATTGTAAACATGACACAGAAGGCCTTTTGTTAAAACTCCTGCTCTGTTTTGTCCTCGCTCTTTAATTCATCACTTTGTAACAATTGTGTCGGCTCCAGTCTCACTTCGGAATCCAGCCACAGGCGTTCACATTGACTTCAGTGAAGACGGAAGGTCACAACATTGCAGTCTGATGGGGGTCTTACAGAAATGACGTGGACCATCGTGCAAAAAGCAAAGCAAAAAGTCAGAATGGAGCTTTAACACCTGCAGCCTGAAAAAAACAACCTGTTGTGTGTAGTAGAACACCCTGGTCTCTGAAACTGTCGGTGAAAACACCTGAATTCACCTTTTCACTGAAGCTCTCAAGTGAATCTCCTTTTCTCTGAAAATGTACAGTGACTTTTTTAGACCCAAACGGGACAATATTAGTAGATTATTACCCAACACCCATAATACTTTATGCAATATTTGGATAAATACGAAAAAACATCCAAAAGCTGATTATTTTGTTTTAATTAATGTAAATAGCTAAATAAATTAGATGAGGAATTTAAATTAAACTCTGGGTTGACTCCATCCAATATGGCTGCCGCAGCTAATCAAAACGAGCCAATCGAAACAAAGCTGCAACAGTTTGGTTTACTCTGAGGTAAACTTTGGTGTGGTAGTAGCTGAGAGTCGTCAATTCATACTATTTAACTGTTTCTATGCTAATTTGAGCTTTTTCGGCTAATTACACTTTTGCTGCACTCAGTTCAACATTTTTCAGCCTAAATCAGCAAAAAATGTGCCCTCACCACTTCCTTCTGGTAACTTAAGGTTCTTTCAGTCTTTTTAGCTACTTTTCAGCTGTTTTTGTTTATGCTAATTTCAGCTTTTTTCATATAATTTCCACCTTTTTGTGCCCATTTCATTTTCTTTCATCCTAATTGGGCAAACGTGTTCTTTCTGCTGTCGTATGCTAACTTAAGCTTGTTCTACCTTATCAGCTAGAATTTTAGCACATTTTAGCAAATTTTAGCTGTTTTTAGATAAATTCAAGTTTTTCATGGTCATTTCTGCTACGTTCAGCCTAATTAAATTATTTCTGATAATTACAACTTGTTATGCTCCTTTCAGTTGATTTCTTCTAGTTTCAGTTATTTCAGCTACAATTCAGCTGTTTTATGTTAATATTAGCTTTTTCAGCTAATTCAAAATTGTTTGCACTCATTTCAACTTTTGTGTTCTTTCTGCTTTCTCCTGCTGATTTACACCTGTTCTAGATTTTCAGCTACATTTCAGCTGTTTCTCAGCTAATTTTTCCGCAACAAGCTTCTACACTGCATTACTGCAGGAAATGCTGTTTCTTTAGTTGATTTTTTAAAGCAGATATGGTTGAATGTCTTCCTGTCTGTAAACAGAGTGAGGTCACCCCCCACCCCCCTCCCATGTGAACAGGTCATCAGTGGTGGGATGTAACTAAGTACAAGTACTTTGTTACTATACTTAAGTACATTTTTCATGTATCTGTACTTTACTTAAGTAGAATTAAATGTGGGTACTTTTACTGCACTACATTTTACATGAAGTATCTGTACTTTCTACTACACTACATTTATATAATTTGTTGAGTTACAAGTTACATTCATGTTGCAGCTTTTTGATTTGTTGTTGAAAGTAACTGATGGCGAGAGGAGAGTTAGTTCATTGAATCACTGCAAAGTGGACAGGTAACATTAGACCTGCCTTCAAGAAGAGCTGGACCAGTGACATATATTCTAGTGTATGTCATTGAGCTGGGAGCACCCACAGCACCACTAACACACACAAAATGGATTCCACCACAAAGATTCAGCTTGAAGATACACAAGATTTGTTTGTTTGTACAGCACTTTGGTTGGCCTTCTCGCTGTTTCAAGTGCTCTATAAATAAAATAAAATGGTATGGTATGGGTATGGTACAACACCCATGCCCTTATTGAAAGACTATTGAAATATTATTGAAAGACTATTGAAATATTATTGAAAGACTATTGAAATATTATTGAAAGACTATTGAAATATTATTGAAAGACTATTGAAATATTATTGAAAGATTATTGAAATATTATTGAAAGACTGTTCAGTACAGCAGGACATATTCTCTCTCCCAAAAGAGCCAGACTGGACTCAAAAAAGTTTGAAAATCAACTTCTTCTGAACTTGGACAAGAAATTATTGCTGCAATATTAAAATGTGATATTGTAGACCATTGCATTAGGTAATACATTCTGCAGCATTGTTCATTAATATGACTCAACCCCATTAATGTAGAAAATATGCATACAGTACGCACACTTAATGATATTGTAGACCATTGCATTAGGTAATACATTCAGCAAGTACTTTTACTTTAATACTTGAAGTATTTTTAAAAGCAAGTACTTACTTACTTTTAAGTAAAACATTAGTATGGCACTTCTACTTTTACTAGAGTACATTTTTGTCTGTTTATTTGTACTTTTACTTAAGTACAGTGTTTGAGTAATGGTCCTCTGCACCATCCTCATTCTGACACAGGACAAGCAGCTCGTTCTGATCACCTCCTGTCCGGGGATCCACTGGGATCCACTGGGATCCACTGCAGCAGCTAAGAACCGTTAGATTCAGACTCGATTAAAACCTCCTGCAGGAGGGAGGCGCGCGCTCAGCACGCAGTCAAACACGCACAGACACTTGATGCTGGAACTGACCCCCGGTCAGCAGCCACAAAGGGTCTGGTCACCAGTGGGTGGCCCCGGGGCCACCCGCGGTCCGTGCGCGCACCCAAGGGACAAAACGCAGCAGAGCAACGAGAAGTGGCAACATTTAAAAATCACTCATCACTTCACAGGTTGTTGCACTCACCTCCCAACGCTTGCTTCATAACGAAATTCATGATGATGATGATGATGATGGCTTTAGATTCCCTCTGTCCGCGTCCGTGTTACATTCAAGTGTGGCAGAAAAGTGGAATTCTTCAGATCTAAGACAAACAAGGAGCTGTTAGACACTTTAAAATGTTCATGAAACGGTTTGGGTCAGAGGGAAAGCTTTACACACGAGAGGAGGACGCTGCGCGGGCGCGTGACGCTCTGAAGGACACCAGGGTCAGTGGTTCGAGTCCGGACAGAAGAGCTGCTGCTCCGTGGTGACTCAGTGCCAATATGACTCAGGGAGTGAGAGCCTCCGAGTTCTGACTTTTAGGCACGCGCCCGGTGGAAGTCCTCAGCACGGCAGGACGCGCCGTGCTCGCGCATGTGGACTGAACCACTCATCCTCCCGATCATGTGGTAAAACTTTCCATCCTTCATCAGAAGGGGTGGTTTGGGAGGGGGGTGACCTTGACCGGACCAACATGTTCTCACTCCCTACTCGTCATATATTGATGCTTGGGCTCAGGGTCCCTCTGCGTCACATATTTGATGCGTCGGGTCGCCCCTACTCGTTGGTTTGTTTGGGGTTCGGCGGTCAAATAAAAAGTGAATGGTTAAGTTTAGGGTTTGTTATCAGGTTAGGCATAAGGTTTAAATTTTGAGAGAAAAATGCATCCTGTTGCTAAAAAATAAGTAGATATGAAAGTGCTTCACTATCCAAACCGGAAGACAAGATCACAGTATAACATTCAATGAGAGCACCCTGCACACCAATTAATGATGAGAAGGGGCGAACCGACGCGTCAATTATGTGATGCGGAGGGACCCTGAGCCCAAGCATCAATATATGATGAGTAGGGAGTGAGAATGAGTTGACCGGACACATCGCATTCCGGCTCAAGGAAGCATCGTGCGCGCGGCACGTTATCAAGCAGAGAAAACCAGAGCCGTGCACGCTGAATGCACACGGTGTGCAGCAGGAGAGGCTTTCAGAACCGAGCTGTGCGCGTGCAGAAAGCACACACACACGCACATGCACATGCACATGCACATGCACTTCCTGGTTCCGATCAGAGGTGGATTTCAGCACGCGCGCGCCCGGACAGTTCCACAAGCCGCTCTATTGCGCTGCACGAGACCCCCCCCCCCCACACACACACACACACACACACACACACACACACGGATCAGAGAGAGCTCGAGATGCACCGACCAAGTTGTGTATGTGCAGCAGGCGGAGGCTCGTCCCTCGCATCTCCGGCTCCAGGGGCTCGAGGAAAAAGGAAAAAGGAAGAAACGTCCTTGGAGCTTCCGCGTGATGTTGGATGTGTCCTCGTGCACGCACTCAGTGAAACACACGCAGAGAGAGGGAGGAGGAGGAAGAGGAGGGGGCGGTGGTTGCGGAGGGTGAAGCAGCTGCTGTGAATGATGGGGCGGTGGGGGCTGTCCCACCAACATCCACCTGACCTCAGATCAGTTGACGGAACATCTCGTCTTCATCCAGCTGGAAGAATGACACGATGTTCCAGGTGGTGCGTTCAATGTCCTCCGTGTTGGCCGGGGTTCTGCACATCTGGAAGACGTTCAAGTTGCATCCTGTTTCCTAATAAACCTTCACACTGTGCAGGGGTGTGCATGAACTTTGGATGGGCCGGGCGGGACTGGGGAACCTTTCGCTTAAAATGAACTCTTTCAGGAGCGCCGCCGTGAACCTCGAACACAAAAATCTGAAAGTTATGCACCATAACTCATGTTCCCTGAAGGAAGGGAACGAGGTGCAACACATTAGCTATGGGAATTCCGCAGCCGCACGGTTCACCTGAAGTAATACACTCACGCCTTTACGGCAGGTGGGCGTCAGCGTCACCACAGAGGCCCCACCCTCTTGGTATAAAATCAGATGACGCCCAGCCTACTTTCTCCAAGTGCACTTCACCAAGCTTGAGCATTGAAAAGGGCAAACTGTGTTGCACCTCGTTCCCTTCCTTCAGGGAACATGAGTTATGGTGCATAACTTTCAGTTCCCTTGTCAGTCAGTTCACTCAGTGCAACACAAATGCTATGGGAACGTAATTCATTCACGTCCTTTGAAAATGCTCTGGAAAATGCATGCTTGTGAGAACTTCTGCCTTTATACTTTAGGCGTTTTGGCTGTTCTCTACTGTGTGTTAGAGAGGACAGCCTGAGTGATGTCACAGGCAGTAACATCCAAACTGTAGTGTTTTGCAAACATGTTTGTGGAACTCCAGTTGGCAGTAGCACAGATGTCTGCCACTGGTACACCCTTAAACAGAGCCCATGAGGCAGCTAGGCCTCGAGTGGAATGGGCGTGTACCCCAGAGGGCACCAGTTGACCTTTGCCGTTGTACGCTCTTTTTATGGCCTCAGTCACCCAGAGTGAGAGGCGCTGCTTTGAAAGGGCTCTGCCAGCAGCAGGATTGGCAAAACATACAAACAGCTGGTTTGTTTTCCTCCAACTGACAGTTCTGTGGATGTAAACACTTAAGGCCCTGACAGGGCAGAGTGCATTCAACCTTCTCTGTTCCTCAGTGAGGACAGGATGGGGAGGAAATGCAGAGAGCTCAAAATCCAGACTTCTGGGATTTAGAGTTGGAACCTTTGGGACATATGCGGGGTTAGGACGCAGGGTGACCTTTGACCCGTCAGGGCCAAACCTGGTACACATTGGGTGTACAGACAGAGCGTGGAGGCAGCGCCGGCCCAAGGCATAAGCGAAGTAAGCAGCCGCTTGGGGCCCCAGGGTCACACAAGGGGGCCCCCAAAGAGGAGCTGAGTTTTGTGGGTTTTTATTTTTATTATTATTATTTATTTTTATTATATTATTCTATTACAACACAACTTCATCATAAAGTTCAGATTTTTATTTTCATAATGATATATATAACATATATATATCATATATTTGTGTGTATATGTATATTTGAATATGTAGAAATCACTCTATGGAAAGAAAGAAATGACCAGTGGTTGGGAACCCCCCTCAGTGGGGCCCCAGTAGAGCACGTTTCACAGGTTTCTCACGCCAAAAATACACTACACGCGTTGCAGCTCCGCCCCGCTCCGGTCCGACCTCCGCAGCAAATACGCACCCATTATAATCAATGACAGAATTTACACTGGCTCCACACGGCGGCGGCGAGCTGCGGAGAGCGGACGGCAGTCCGTCAAAATTAGAAATTTTTCTATTTCTGCCGGATGACGGAGCTGTGCCGGAGTCAACTTTTGAAGATTACGTCGCACCAACAGGAAAAGGAACGAGCACAACTTCCGTATTTACAAAATAAAATCACCACAGGCGGACTAATCCTAGCTCTATACGGATTTATTTGTACAAAAATGCTGTCAAACTATCATTTATGACTATTCTATGACTAAACTATTATATTTATGACTATGACTACGCCTAATAACGCAATACAAGAAATAAATAAATAAAAAAGTATTTTATTCTGAAATGTAAACATCACTTCCTGTTGCTCAAACCATGTAGCTCATTTACGAGAGAAGATCAAGGCAGCAGTCTCTCTACAGTTGTTCTCCTTCTTCCACCGAATGAGTTGTTTTGTTCTGACTTACTTATTTATCACTTGATTTATCGCGCGATCTCGCACGTGTCTCGGAGCGGCGCATCCAGGCGGACCTGAGCGGAGCGCAGGCAGTGGAAATTGGACTCGCTCAGCTGCGACCTGCGGACCGGAGCGGGGCGGAGCCGCGTGCAGTGTATTTTTGGGGTCAGCCAGCGCTCCTTGCCGCAATGTGAAGTCCGCATCCAAGCTAATTAAGCACCTGACACGTAACTAATGCTAGATAATGTCGCAAAAAAGGGCATATATCCTTCAGGGGCTGAAAAAGGAAGAGGAAAAAAGATGATGAAGAAGAGAAAAAACGGCAAGATAAAGGTATGTTTGTACAAAGTACATCTCTTTTATCAAAAAATATTTGTGCAGCTGCTAATGGATAAATAGAGCTAGCAACATTGAACAATCTGGACTACCGTGTTTGTACTTGTTAATAACTGAGTTTTAATTTTCAAGAATGGTGATAAGTCTATATTCAATAATTATAGACCAATTTCCTTATTACCACAATATTCTAAAATTCTTGAAAAATTATTTGTGATTAGATTAGACAAATTTCTTGATGACTATAACATTTTAACCAACAGCCAATATGGTTTTAGATCTAAAAACTCTACTTCTATGGCTCTTATGGAATTGACAGAACAAATTCCCACTGCTGTTGATCAAAAGCAACACTGTGTGGGTTTATTTGTTGATCTAAAGAAAGCTTTTGATACAGTTGATCACACTATTCTCCTCGAGAAGTTAAATAAATATGGTGTTAGAGGACTGACTTTGAAATGGGTATCTAGCTATTTGGAGGATAGAAGTCAATTTGTACAGATAGACAATACCAGATCAAAACTCAACAGAATCACATGTGGAGTCCCTCAGGGTTCTATACTGGGACCTAAGCTTTTTATTTTGTATATAAATGATTTGGTAAAAGTGTCTGGTATTCTAAGGTGTGTTCTTTTTGCTGATGATACCACCTTCTTTTATTTTGGTTATGATTTGAAACAAATGTTTGAGTTGTTAAAAGAGGAGATCTCAAAATTACAAACTTGGTTTAGTTTAAATAAGTTATCATTAAATTTAGATAAGACTAACTATATGTTATTTAGCAAAAATAAAACAGATACATTTTCTATCAAAATTGATGGTGTTGAACTAAGTAGAGTGGATGAGGTGAAGTTTTTGGGTGTAATTGTTGATGAGAGATTGTCGTGGAAACAGCATGTAAATTTTGTTAAGTTATCTAAATCTATTGGCGTATTGTATAAACTAAAGGACTTGTTAAATGATAGGGCTCTTTATTTGCTATATAACTCAATTTTTGTTCCACATTTAATTTATTGTGTGGAGGTTTGGGGTAAAGCCTGTACAACTATAACAAATTCTATTTTTATTTTGCAGAAAAGAGCGGTTAGAATTATTGCTAGCCTTATCGTCATCCATCAAATGTATTATTTAAACAACTCAAATTATTGAAATTTTGTGAATTGGTAGATTATAATATTTTGTTAGTAATGCATAAAGCTCATATGAATGTGCTACCCACAAATGTTCAAATGTTTTTCATAAAGAGAGAAAGCCATTACAGTTTAAAAGGAACTGAAATGTTTGTTAAACCTAGATATAGGACTAGTTTGAAGGGGCGTTTTATTTCGAATAAGGGAGTGGAATTGTGGGATGTTTTGGAAAAAGATGTTAAAGATGTAAACTGTGATGAAATTCAAAAAAATTATCAAGTCTATAGACTGCTAGCAAAATACTAAAGCTATAAGTAAAGCACCCTAATCTGAGGATGAGTGGCCATCTTTCCTCTCAGATGTAAACAGGACTGAGCAGGTGATGAGAGGACCACTGCCTATTAAGGATACCTTTTCCTTCCCCAAAAGGCATGATGGGCAATGTTTTTATTTTTATTTTTAGAAAGCTTGATTTTACCAGTTTATTCATAGGCAGTTTTATCAATATATTATGTCATGTCTGGCCTTCTGAGGACATTCATGAACTTGATGTGGTCCAAAATTAAAATGTTTGGCACCCCTGCAATAAATTACATATATACATTAAAAAGGACTGTCAGAGTTGCAATACGTTTTATCAGGTGGGAGAATGATAAAACCATCTGACCGTTGATTGCAGTAATTCACATTATTAGTAGAAACAGAGGGCCCCCATCCAAATTTCGCTTAGGGCCCCAAAGAGGCTTGGGCCGGCCCTGCGTGGAGGTCACCCACACGTTTAGCTGAACAGAGAGCTAGGAGCAAAGCAGTTTTATAAGATAACAAATCTATCTTAATGCTGCAGAGTGGCTCAAATGGAGGCTCACACAGAGCATCCAGGACTAACTGCAGGTCCCAGTCTGGGGCCAGGGTCCTGCTGGGGAACTTTTCCTCAGTACGCCCTTCATGAAATGTATCATGAGGGGGTGTGCGCCGGGAGTTTTATTTCCCCAGCCTTCGTGGCACGCCGAGATGGCTGACAAAAACACTTTAATAGTGGAAAAGGAGCAGCCTTTTTCCAGCAGGTCTTGTAGAAAAGTGAGGAGCTGGACCAAATCACAGGAATATGAGATAATATTCCTCTCTAGTAGGCATGTAATGGTACAAGTGGATGTACCGAACCGTTTCGGTGCACCACGTTCGGTTCGGTCAACCTGCGTACCGTTTCGTTTTTTTTTTCACTCATTGAACTTTATTAACATGGGAATATATAAAGAGAACAATCTTCACATGAATGTGAAGAAGACAAAGGAGATGATTGTGGACTTCAGAAGGAACAAACACAACCATGCCCCACTGAAAATAGGTGGGTCTGCAGTGGAAGTGGTCTCCAGCTACAAATACTTGGGTGTACACATGAATGATAACCTCAGCTGGAGCAACAACACCACCAGCCTGATCAAGAAAGGTCATCAGAGACTCTACTTCCTCAGACGGCTGAGACGAGCTGGTCTGAGCAGCCCAGTCCTCACCTCCTTCTACAGGTGTGCAGTGGAGAGCATCCTGTGCTCCAGCATCAACGTGTGGCATGGAGGCTGCACAGTTGAAGAGAGGAAAGCTCTGCAGAGAGTGGTGAAGGCTGCACAGAAGTCTGTTGGAGTCAGTCTCCCCACCATCACAGACATTTACACCTCCAGATGCAGGAAAAGAGCCACCTGCATCATGAAAGACCTCACTCACCCAGCACACTCACTCTTTGCCCCACTCCCCTCAGGACGGAGGTTGAGGAGCATCAAATGTAGAACCACTAGACTGAGGAACAGCTTCTACCCTGAGGCTGTTAGACTCATGAATAAATAAAAATAAAAAAATAAATAAACACTGCAAAATATCACATCATGCTGATGCTGATCTGTTTTCTTGTTGCTGTATTCATCTGTGACCATCTGCTCATACAAACTCATGTTCGTGCTGCTGTTTATTCCCACTATATTAGGCTTAGTGTATTACTAGTTGATGCTTTTCTTAGTTAGTTCTAGATGTTATTACTGTTTTTCTCTTTCATTGTTGTTGGATGTAACTGGGACCTCGTGTACATAATCTCGTTTTCATCTCATGTACCACATGCGGTGCAAATGACAATAAAGACTCTCTGACTCTCTGACTCTCTCTGACTCTGACTCTCTGAATATATGCACCGCGGAACAAAATTTCCTGGGCGCGTTTCAGCATGGAGCTACTATCGCGCGGCACGCGCAGCACGCACAGCTTTTAGCCGTTAGCATCTCGTGCGGTCTCCTGTTTGTGAACGTTATAGCTTTCTTGTTAAAAGACGAGCGCACACGCAGCTTGTGTGGACGTTGTTTCATGAAGACTGGATCTGCAGCAGCAACACGTCTAACGTGAACGCGCTTGAAACTATGTCATCCGAACGTGAACAAAGAAACAGTATCTTGTTACAAACAGCTGCATTAAAACTACTTCATCAGGTAATCAGAGCGGTCCAGAGCAATAACACAAGCTGTAGGAGTTTTTAAATCTCTGAATCTAAAGGGTCAGGCAGAGCTCTGCATACGGCCTGTACGCCGCTCTACGCGCGTGTTGTGTGCGCATGTTTGTTCTCGCGTTAAATGCACGCGTTTTCGCTCCAAATTCTTGTTGTAATTTGAGCAGCTGCATGCAGAGCGTTTACCTACGGGACAAACTGAGGTCGCTGATTGGTCATTTGCTGACATGCCTACTGAATTGATTGACAGGTCGGGTGGGAGACAAAAAAAAGGCATGAGCTGTCAGGCTGCTGCCGCTACGGTGTTTCTAAACTTTATATGTTAATAAAAAGTTCTAAAAAAATAAATAAAAACAGGGAGCGCTGGTCCTGTAGCCCACAGCCCACCAGGAAATATTCATAACCTGGCGCAGCCACGTAGGACCCGACTTTAATTCGCTCGTGACAAATTCGTTCATTTCAGTCATGGAGTTAACGGAGGAAGAAGCGATCACTTGACTTTTGGCAAAAAAACAAAAGAAAAATCCAGATCAGCGATGAAGAAGGGGAATTTAATCCATTTGTGTCCCATACAAAACAGTCCAGCGCCGGGCAGTTTATTGGGAGACAAGGCGCATCGCGTACGCGGTCGTAAAATTTGAGCTTTGCACGTTCGTGCCCTGCGGGGCTACGCTTGTGCCTCTGCGTACGTACGGCGTACAACAGTGTACTGTACTGCCTTACACAGAGCTCTGCCGGGACCTTAAGTCAGAACGTTGTTATATGCGCAGGCTTTAAAGTTACTGAGCGTCGCTATGAGACATTCATCACGTCAACACTTCAAAAAGTTCAGCTCTTTATGAAAAAACTAACTGATGTTGTCAACAAGCCCTGGAGCTCATTAAAGCCCTGCCATGATGATGAAGAGTGAGAGATTCAACTGTTCAAGAGGTATTGTTCTTTTATTATTATTATTATCTAAATAATCTTTTTTTTTTTTTAAATCATAATCTTATTAACTTGTTTTTTTTTCCTCTTTGTGTTTTATTTCCAGTCTGGGACAGAGGTAGCAGCTGTTTTCTTCCTCTTCAGGGAAATCCACCTGCAGCTAAGAAGTGTGTGATGACTGAACTGAACTCTGAACTTTTCTAGGACCTGTCCTGGAGGAACTAGCCTGATTAAAACCAGACCCTTGTTCTTCACTTCGCTTCATACTAGGGTCTGGACTTTCTCCATAGAGAAACTATTCTTGCTGGAGGCGTGGCCTCTGCCTGAGGAACAAAACCATTGGATCTTAGAAAATTTTTGAACAGGGAAAGCATTCTGCTCCCTCCGCCTCTCTGTGCTCTGCCGAACTTGACTTCAGCTCCGCCTCCTGCTGCAGTCTCTCGCTGCCGCTGCATATTCTGTGTTTATATGTTAATAAAACGTTCTAATAAAATAAAATAAAACCATGTAGCGCTGGTCCAGCACACCAGAAGACCAGAAAATATGCAGGGACTCGGGCAGCAACGTAAAACCCTAGTTTAATTCTCTCGTGACAACCTCAGTCATTTCCTTATTCTTTGCACTCAGCGGAGAGAGAGGAGGAGGAGGGAGGAGGGAGCGATCACTTGACTTTTGGCAAAAAAACAAAAGAAAACTCCAGATAAGGGATTAAGAAGGGGAATTTAACACATTTGTGTCACATATAAAACAGTCCTGCATCGCTTTGCATCGCTTTGAATGAGAACATGCGGCTGCTCGCTGGCTGCGCGCTGGGACAGGTGGGGGCGTGGGTTAGGGGCCAAAAACTCTGCCCCTTCTGTTCTCTGATTGGTCCGGTCAAAAATCTACCGGAGAAATCGTTGTCTATGGGAGAAGTCCCAGACTGAGCAGTGAAGGGAAATGAGAATTGAGCGGAGCTGTACAGAAAGGCGAGGGCCAGGCTATGGAGGAACAGGTCCAAGAAGAAGTTGCGAGTACAGTAATGAGGACAAATACAGCCACACTACTGCTACTGGACAAAAACTTGATTAATTAGACTGTAAACAGTCTGTTGCTGCTAATTGTTCTGGTTCTGACTGTTATTGTATTTATTAAGATTTTTATTATTGTTAATATATTTTATTTATTGTAGAAGTGCTGTTTTTTTAAAATATCATCCAAATGGGTCACTTTTATTTATTACTACAATACAATACAAACATATTTTTGGCATATTTTCAAAATAAACATTTTGTAAGTCTTTATTTTGTCCTTTTTTTTTTTTTACCGAAAATTAACCGAACCGAACCCTCCTTGTAATTGAACCGAACCGAAATGTGATTTTAGCGTACCGTTACACCCCTACTCTCTAAACACCAGGCCTCAAAAACACACCATTTACGAGCGTAAAGAGTCTGAGTTGACTGGGCTCTAGCTCCCTGTATCGTGTTTATAACATTACCGGGGAGGCCGGAGGCCATCAGCCGGTTCCTCTCAGTGGCCAGGCTGAGAGTTGCCACAGATCTGGACGTAGGTGAAAGAGCTGCCCGTGGGCCTAAAGGGCCAGGCAGAGCTCTGCGTTGGTCCGAGCGCCGCACCACGCCGTGTGAGTGCCGTGGCACAAGCCTTTGAACGCGGGTGTGAACGTGCCAAGCTCAAATTTACGACCGCTCACGCGCGCGCGTTATCTCACAATAAACTACCCGGGGCCGGACTGTTTTGTATGAGACACAAATGTATTAAATTCCTCTTCTTCATCGCTGATCTAAACTTTTGTTTTTTTGCCAAAAGTCAAGTGATCGCTTGAAGCGGTCACCATTCGCTTCCTCCTCCGATGAGAAGGAATGAATGAACTTGTCACGAGTGAACTAAACTCATGTCCATCGTGGCTGCGCAATGTTCTAAATATTTCCTGGTGTACTGGTCTGCTGTGTGGGCTGAAGGACCAGCGCTTCCTGTTTTAATTTTATTTTTTAGAACTTTTTATTAATATATAAACACAGAACAAAGCTGCGTAGCCCTCTGCCTTTTTGTCTCCCACCCGACCTGTCAATGAACTCAGTAGACGTGTCAGCAAATGACCAATCAGCTACCTCAATTTGTCCCGTAGGTAAACGCTCCGCCCTGCTTCTGCTCCAATGACGTCAAGTATTTGGAGCGAAAACGCTGGAGCTTCACGCTGAGCTCTGCTGTGAACTGCCCGTGCGCAATACGCGCGCGTGGCGCGGCGCTCGGCAAAATGCACAGCTCTGCCTCGGCCTTGAGTCAGCAGGTCCCTGTGGGAGGGCAGCTGCCATGGTGTCCCTGACAACAGTGAGATCATTTCTGGGAACCACGGTTTCTGTGGCCATCTGGGAGCTATGGGTATCAGGGAGAGAGCTCCCTTGCATACCCGTTCCAGCGTCGCCTGAATCAGAGGGACGGGGGGAAAGGCATAATATAGCACCCCTGCTGGCCAGTTGTGAGCCAGGGTGTCTGTTCCCAGCAGAGCATCTGTTTCCTTCAGTGAGAAGTACAGGACGCAGTAGATGCTGGTTTTGCAGGTGAACAGATCGACGGATGCCCGTCCGTATCGTACCCAGACCTGGTCCACGATACGCTGGTTCAGCCTCCACTCTGAGGAGAGGAGGGACCCTCTGGAGAGGACGTCTGCCCCGTGGTTTAGCTCTCCCGGGATGTGTGTCGCTCTCAGTGACAATATTTGGGGGCACCACAAGAGCAGCTTGTGTGTCAGGCTGAGGAGGGGTCGGGACCTTGTCCCCCCTTCTCTGTTGATAAAAGACACCGTTGTCCGATTGTCTGATTGTCTGATTTTATCAACACGTGTTGCTTTGTAATCAGCCCCTTCTTGTAGAAGTGCTTCATGGACAAAAAGACAGCTTTTAATTCCAGGAAGTTGATGTAGAGCCTTGCACCCTGTTGTTTCCAGAGCCCTTGGCTCTGGTTTCTGCAATAAGCTCCCCAACCTCTCTTTGAAGCGTCTGTGGTGATCACCACACGAGACAGTACTTGTCCCAGTGGGACGCCTGTAGCGAACACTGAAGGATCCCTCCAGGATTCCAGGGATGTCACGCACTCTGGGCTGATCAGTATCTTCCCTGCCCGCCTGAGGGAGGCAGGACGCATTTGTTTGTTTAGCCATATCTGCAAAGCGCGCATTTTTAATAATGCCTGAGGCACGCAGGGAATGGCTGCTGCCAGAAGACCCAGCAGGCGCTGGTAAAGTTTGAGAGACACTCTCTGGCCCAGCTGAAAGCATGCCAGGCAGAGGCAGATAGATGAGATCCGTGCCTCTGAAAGTCATGCTCTGTACAGAATGGTGTTGACCTGTACACCCATAAATACGGTAATCTGTGATGAAGTCAAATCACTTTTCTGCAGATATATGACGAAGCCCAGAGCCTCCAGGTGCGCCATCACCATCTGTGAGTGCAGCTGTTCTCGGCCAGGATCAACAGGTTGTCCAAATAATTCATAATTCTGACCCCTTGACCCCTGAGTGGGGTCAAGGCTGCGTCCAGACATTTTGTAAATGTACGGGGAGCAGTTTTTAATCCGAAAGGTAAAGCCAGGAATTTGTAAGCTTTTCCTTCAAATGCAAAGCGGATATATTTTCTGTGTCTCCTCCAAATGCTCACGTGGAAGAAAGCATCTTTCAAATCCACTGTGCATGTGTAATCTCCTGGTCTCACAGACTATTTGTAAGTTTTTATTCTCCTGTTCAGCGCTGTGAGAACCAGAATCGGTCTCAAGCTTTGGTCCCGTTTGGGCACGAGGAAATATTTGCTGTAGTGACCGGTGTGTATACTGTATTGTGTGTTGGAACAACATTTATCACACCTTTTTGCAATATCGTTGATATCTCCTCTCTTAAGACGTGTGCACGGTCTGGGTTTTTGTTTGACTGCAGCAGCCCCGTGTACGGGGGCGGCCTCTTGTGGAACTGCAGCCGGAGGCCTTGACACACGGTCGACATGACCCACGTGTTTGGGGCACATGCCCTCCAGGCCTGCGTGTGCACACTGAGCCTGTCAGACATGTTTATTCTGGGTTGTCTGTTCATCTTGGGTGCGTGAGGGGGAACAGTTACTCCCCCCCCCCCCACTCGGCCCCGGGCGAGTTGACCTGTCCACCAGCGGTCGCCGTGAAGTCTGTCA